>PVHP010010779.1:0-46847 GCA_004024765.1 Zapus hudsonius | reverse complement strand
TTGAGATGAACAGGCATTGGGAATGGGATAGGGATAGTGAAAGGGAGAGACTCAGGTTCATACCAATTCCTTGTGCTCCTCGGAGAGACTAGAAGGCAGTGTGTCCATGTATGAGTCCTTTAGGGGCTTCCAACCTAGCTGGTGGGCCTCCATGTAGATCATCCCACACCTAAAAGCATAAATAGATGGTCGTGCTTGGCATATACTTGTTTCTTACTAACAACAATTATGGAACACTGACAGTATGTCATGCTCTATGCTACACCTCAGTGGACCTATCTAATCATGTGATCTCATCCTATTCTTTGATAGTATTAAAGCATTCTATATGTTCCTGAAATGTAGAACTGTGTTCTCTCTCTCTCTCTCTCTCTCTCTCTCTCTCTCTCTCTCACACACACACACACACACACACACACACACACAGCTTCAATATGAAGTGTCCCCCCTATACACTCATGTTTTGAATAGTGAATCCCTTGCTGACAGTACTATTTTGGGGAGGCTGTCAAGTATTTCATAGGTGGGGCATGTTGGTGGAAATAGGTGACTAGGTGACTGCCTCCATGGTGTGAACTGCTCCACCATTCCTTCCTGGCCTTGACGGCACATGTGTGCGCATACACACACACACACACACACACACACACACACACACACACACACACACAGAGTCATGAACATGCACGCACATGTGCACATGCACACAGAAGCAATTTTTTTTTATTGACACATAATTTATTTCATACATTTGCAAGTATATCTGTGGGACAATTTCCTTTTTAATTTCATCTGGTTACTTGGGACTATTTTCTATGCCATTGGAATACTGTTCAGAAAGTACTTACCTGTACTTATAACTTCCAGTATATGACCTATGATTTCCTCTAGTATTTTTTTTTAAATATATATTTATTGTCCATAATGTGTTACATTATTTAGTGGGCAAACCATGCGTTGTTTTCTTTTCTTTTTTCTTTCTATTCTTTTTTCCTCTTTCTCTTTCTTCCTTCCCTTTTTCTTTCCCCTTCTTTCCTTCCTTCCTTCCTTTCCTCCCTCCCTCCCTCCCTCCCTCCTTCCTTCCTTCCTTCCTTCCTTCCTTCCTTCCTTCCTTCCTTCCTTCCTTCCTTCCTTCCTTCCGACAGGATCTCACTCTGTAGTGCATTCTGTCCAGGAAGTCACTACATACACTAGAATGGCAATCTGCCTGCCTCGGCCTGGCCTCCTACATGCTGAGGTAAGAGGCATAAGCCACCATGCTCAAGCAGCATTTTAGTTGATTTTTAACAACTTAACAGAGGTAGCATACTGTAGGAAACATTTGTAGTTTACTTTTATGCATAATATCCTTAATATATTTACAAGATTTATCTTTATAGTTGCATGTCAATGTGGCTCATTTATTTTGCAATATATTATACTTCCTGATATGTATTTATTAATTCATTCCTCTTCATCAACATTTGAGCTGTTTAAAAGTGTCTGTTGAATACCTGTGCCAGGCCCAAGGTAAGAACCTACTGCTTAAGAAATCACAGAGTGTCATCAAACAACACCAAGAGTTCCTTCTAGATCCAGAATGGTAACCAGCTCCCAGATGGTAGCATGTGGAGCACTGGAAGGTGCTGCATGAGCTGCCAGGGGAAATTGTTCAATGATATTTGGAGAAAGCAGAGACCACTGATATACAATATAGACAGTTGTCACTAGAATGCTGAACACACAGCTATATGGAAGAGACCAGCAAGTCAAGAAATGCTCATCTGTGCAATAGTGGCACTAAACCAAGGAGGGAAATCAATGGCTTACTGATTGGCTAAGAGATCCACTCAGTGACAAGGAACTCTTAACTGGAACTGGGATCCATGGCAAAATCCTATGGGGACCAAGAACTTGGGCCCCTAAGAGAAATTCCCACTATCATAGAGCTACAGAGAGTCTACACCCATTAGGAGATAGCCAAAATAGCAATGTTGTCTCATTTAACCTATATTGATCTCACTCTCCAATGGAGATTCTGTTTGTATTTTTCAGAAGGCATTGAGAGAGCTGGGAACAACTCAATTCCACCAATAAGACATTGGATGATGGCTGACATCCTGGCAGGAGACAAACCTCACCTAGCCTTCACACAGGGCCCAAATGAAACCTACGAGAAATTGACAAGACAAACAGGAGACCAATTACCTCAGCAAGTCTGATAACCCATGAAAGGTCAATGGAGGCAGAAATCAATGATACCCAACACAACCCAGGGCAAAGATCCAGAGATACTTAAGATCTCAACAATAAAGCAGAGTTAGAACTCACCCAATATGACTCAGAGTACTCAGCCGAAGAGGGGAAGAAAGATTGTAAGAGCCATGGTGGGGGAGAATATCCAGAGACATTGCCCCCCCAGCAATAATACACAAAGAGAGAAGAAAAGAAAAGAAAAACTGGCTACCTCTGGTGCAGTTCATAACCCCTAACCTATAGACAGATCCAGTATGTGCACTGAGGAAGTACCCCAGTGGGAAGGGTACAGAGAGGAGGGAAAAGGGGACACCCTCACAATATTTGCTCATACAATATATACTTATTCATAATAAAGATATTTTTAAAAATGCAGTAGAGGAAGGCATGGGAATTTAACTGTCTAGACAAAGAGAAGCCAGTGGTAATAAATCTATAAAGTATAGTTTTAAGAATTACAACTGCACTTTGCACAACAGATATGTGGAATGCTTGCTTCCTAACAAAGAAAAATTCTGATATGTTGCCTTGGAATAAGAGTAACAGAGAGCAGAAGCTAAGATAAGGTAACAAAAGGTAGTTCACTCTACATTAGAAGCAATAGAAGGGAGCGGAGGCTGTAAATATATGTTTATTTTTCATCCAAAGGAAGAAGACATGGATTTCTGTTTAATTGATTTTATACTTTTTAAATTTTCAGTGATTCTCATTGTGCCAATGAATTTGAAAGATTTTAATGGGATGCCATTTTCTTGCTTATTAGAATTAATTTAGGCAATCTGAATAAAAGAAATTCTAAAATTAATTCCAGTGGGGGGGAAGAAAGGTATTTCAATAGTAAATATGAGATTCGATTATGCATACTAACTTTAAAACAGACTTTACAAACTGATACCTTTCTCCCAGAATTAAAATTAATTATGGATACTAAAATAAATAAATAAATAAATAAATAAATGCACAAAGATCAACTCCAAATGGATCAGGGATCTCAACATAAGACCTGTAACCCTGAATACCTTGGAAGAAAAAATAGAAGGAACTCTTCATGAGATAGGAGTAGGGAAAAACTTCCTGAGCAAATCTCCAGTAGCCCAGGAATTGCAACAATCACTTAACCAATGGGACCTGATCAGGCTCAAAAGCTTCTGTAGGCAAAAATACCATACTCAGAGCCAACAGACCCCCATCAAACTGGGAGATGATTTTTGCCAGCTATAATTCAGACAGAGGCCTAATTTCCAGAACTTACAGAGAACTCAAAAATAATAAATAATAAAAAAATCAAACTGCCCCCTCACAAAATGGGGCACTGATCTCAGCAGAGAATTCACAGAGGAGGAAACATAAATGGCCTTTGCTCACATAAGAAAGTGCTCAGCATCCTTAAGCATCAAGAAATGGAAATCATTCCACCTTACTCCAGTCAGAATGATAATCATAAAGAAAACGAACAACAATAGTTGCTGGCAAGGTTAGGGGTGGGGAAGGAACCCTCATGCACTGCTGGTGGGATTGCAAACTTGTTCAACTGCTTTGGAAAGCAGTGTGGAGACTCCTAAACAGAATGGACATAGAGCTGCCAATGGACCCAGCGATCCCTCTACTAGGCATCTACCTTCAAGATGTCACATCTCAGCATAGAGACATTTGTGCAACTATGTTCATAGCAGCTCAATTCATAATGAGTTGAAATGCCCACCCATTGAGGAATGGATAACAAAACTGTAGTACATTTACATGATGAAATTTTACTCAACTGAAAGGAAAAATGACATTGAAATTTAGAGAAAAATGGTCAGACTTAGAACAGAGCTTACTAAGCAAACTCTCAAAAGAACAGAGAGTCAAATGCCGCATATTTTCCCCTCATATGTAGTTCCTAACCAGGTTAACCATAAACTCCATGCAAACCAGTCCGCAGAAGTGAGAGTTTGTGAAAGAGGGGTAAGGAATGGGGTGGGGAAAAGGGGATTACTTAAGCATAAAGCTAAACCAAAAATGATTCAAAATCATAAAATCCTCACTTGCATACTGTAGCCTATTGAACAAGGAGTGGGCATCATCTGGCAAGAGGGGCCATGAATAGAAGGGGAGAGAGTCTAAGCCCGTGAAAAATTGATCAGTCCTGCAACTCCTGCCCCCAGTCACTGGCTCCTTCCTTCACTGAGCAGTTAACCACAGTGACCCATGAGGTCCCAAAATCAAGACAGAATTCTGTCAAAGCTCTTAAATACCCACCCCCGGCCTGAGGTAAGATCCTGTTGCTGAAGAAACCACAGAAAGCCATCTACCAGGACCGAGAGACCCTTTGAAGTCCAGAATAGTAACCAGCATAAGCTGCTAGGGGAAGCTGGTCAACGATAGTTGGAGTAAACAGAGACCACTGATATGAAACGCAATCAGCAGCCATGAGTAGGCTAAACACACTTCCTGCTTGGAGAGAACCTCAAACCAAGACACAAACACTTGTGCAATGGAGAAGCCAAAGCCTGGGGGAGGCAATCAACAGCTTTTAATTTGGCCAAGTAGTCCACTCAGTGACAGGGAGTCCTTGACTGGAACTGGGGACTCAGGGCGAAATACACTGGGAACTAAAATCTTGGGACTCCCAAGAGAAATTCACTTTACAAGTGATTTACAAAGAGGCTACTAACAATAGAATCTAGCCAATTCAGAAATGTGTATCTCAGTTAACCTATACTGACCTCACTCTCCGATGGAGATTCTGTTTGTATTTTTCAGAAGGCAGCAAGAGCTGTGGCTCATCCAACCCTACCAACAAGCTGTAGCCGATAGCCGACATCCTGGCAAGAGATGAGCCACCCCCCAGACCTGCTGTGGAGGATCCACATGGAACCCCACAGACAGTGGTGGGATAAACAAGAGACCTATAACCACAGCCAATCAGTCAACCCAGGATAAAAACCAGCGAGACAGATACCAATGATTTTCAATGCAACCTAAAGCAGAAGTACAGAGGCCCCTAAGACCTCAACAATAAAGCAGCCTTAATACTCACCCACCATGACTCAGGGAACTGAGTGGAAGAGGGGGCAGAAAAATTGTAAGAGCCATGGTAGAGGAGAATGTCCAGAGACATGGCTCCCCTCAGTAACAACATACAAAGGGGGGGGGGTGGAACTGGGCTGACTCCTAAGCTATCCGTAACCCCCTACCCCATGGACTAACCCAGTTTGCCCATGGAGGAGGATACCCAGCTGATTGGGGACAGGGAAGAGGGAAATAGGGGAACACATTATTTGCTCATTCAGTGTAATGCAAATATGGATAATAAAGATATATTTTATATAATAAATAAATAAATAAATAAAAGTGTCTGTTATTGGGGGTTATGCTGCTATAAATATTCCCCGACAAGTAAAAACCTCTTCTGGGCATGAATTTAGGGGGGAATGTGCCACCTAGTGAATAAGTCTAGATTGTTCATCTGCCTGCAGAGCTGTCTGCATCCTCACATGTGTGGGCATGTGTGCATACATACATATGCACACAGTCTTGCTCAGAGCACTATGAGATTCAGAACTGGACAAGAAAATTCCATCAACTATAGCTAAGCCTCAGTTTCCCCAGGTGTAAAGTGGGAATTATTAGTTCATCAAAGAGGATGGTTTTAATGAACATGCCTGCCATGCCAACTTTCTGCTGGACACCACAATGGAGCTTTATAACAGCTATTGTTTCAGTTTTCTTATACAGAAATTTAGCAAAGAAGGCCTGCGGTATAGCTCAGTGACACAGCACTTGCATAGCATCCTCAAAACCTGGGCTTGATACTTTATGCAGGGAAGGGAAGAACTGCTGGGTTGCAGGCAAATGAAGCCTCCACTTCAAGAGATAATGCCAAACTCTCTTCCAAAGTTCCTGTGGGACTTTAGTCTGCTCATCACGGTGTGAGTTGAAGCAGACTGTAGGTCAGTTCCATGTGAACAAGAAATAGCATGGGGGCTGAAGAGATGGCTTAGCGGTTAAAGCGTTTGCCTGCAATGCAGAAGAACCGGAGTTCAATTCTCCAGTGCCCATATAAAGCCAGATACATTAGAGGGTACATATGTCTGGAGTTTGTTTACAGTGGCTGAATGTACTGGCACACCCATTCTCTCTTTCTCTCTCCCTCTTCCTCTCTCTAATAAATAAATGAAATATTTTAAAAAAGAAATAGCATGGACAGTCACATTAGTGGATGTTTTAGAGCCTCCTTCCTGCTTAGGGTCAGGTGCCACTGCAGTGTGCCTCACCTGCTCACGGTGGCTGGGGAAGCCTGTTCCAGGTCTGCTGGCTCGAAGATCAGGCTCATCTTAGGGCTCATCTGTATGATCTCACCACTCATTAAACACAGCTGTAAGCACAGAACAGAGGGGTTCAGTTCCATCTGTAAGCAAAGGTCGTCTGTGAGGACAGAACTGGGTTGAATGAATTTCACAAATATGTCTTATATGCCAACTGTTTATCAGGCACCATTCTAAGTGCATAGGATAAAATAGACAAAAGTTTCTGTTCTCCTGGTGTTTGTATTCTACTGGAAGCATAATATATAGACCATAAAATAATGGTCGTGCATGGTGGTGCACACCTTTAATCCCAGCACTCGTGAGACAGAGGTAGGTGGGTCGCTGTGAATTTGAGGCCAGCCTGGAACTACAGAATGAGTGCCATGTTAGCCTGGACTAAAGCGAGACCCTACCTCAAGAAAACAAAAATAAATAAAATAATGAAAAGTGCTCTGAGCTGAGCGTGGTGGCACATGCCTTTAATCCCAGTACTTGGGAGGCAGAGGTAGGAGGATCACCATGAGTTCAAGGCCACCCTGAGACTACATAGTGAATTCCAGGTCAGTCTGGACTATAGCGAGACCCTACCGAAAAACCAAAATAAATAAATAAATGAATAAATAAATAAATAAATGAATAAATAAATAAATAAATAAATAAATATCTTGGGCTGGAGAGATGGCTCAATGGTTAAGGCACTTGTCTCCAGTGCCTAAGGCCCTGGGTTCAATTCCCCAGTATCCACATAAGCCAGACCCACAAGGTGGTGGCCCTGGTCTCTCTCTGTCTGTCTCTCTGTCTCTCTCTCTCTGTATCTCTCTGATTGAAAATGAATAAAGAAAATATTTAATAAAAAGAAAAGTGCTCTGGAGAAAAATAAAGCAGAAGAAGGGGTTGGAGAGAAATTCATTATGGTTGAGTGACTTGTAATTTTACATGAGGAGGATAGGAAATCATTGAATCATAACCCAAGATGAAAAATTTACTAAAATTTAGGAGGTTTCTTGATATTTTTTTTGTGTTTAACACATTATTATTATTATTATTGTCATCATTTTGCTATTGTTTTACTTTTTAGTTTGAGACAGGTCCTGCTAAGTTGCCTAGGCTGGTCTTGAACTCACTCTATAGCTCAGGCAGGCCTTGAGCTTGGGATCCTTCTGTGGCAACCTCTTGAGTAGCTGGCTTACAGGTCATGGCCACCAGACCTAGCTTGACATAGAATGAGCCTTGCATCCTCATTCTTTGTTGCTGCCCAAGTCTTTCAAACACTACCTTCTGTGGACTAGTCCTTGGCTGCAGTGGCAAGGATCTCTCCATAAATTCCTCTTGGAGTAGAATGAAAGACTGTTGGAAGTCCTTGTGTTTGGTAGGTACAATTCTGTAGCAGGCATTACGAACATGCAGCTAAGCCCCCTCTCACTCAGGGGGTAATTTATCACTTGCCAATATGCGCTCAAGTGAGACATTTAAGTCATAAGATAAAGCCTGAGCCTTGGTCACTCATGGGAAAAGAATGAACACCACAGATCCCTGTGGCGCATCCCAATTTGTGGTTGAAATGTTTCTCTGCGTGTTCCCTAGATCATGCCACTGTATGCATCCCCAGCAAGGTTACAGCTGTTATGGAATTGACACTCCATTAGTTGTGCTAGCTCTACCTCTCAAAAAAAGTAAAATAGACCTATGTGTGCGACTGTAACATGACATACCCAGCTCCAAGAAGAACTGTTATGAAATTCCCTGATTATGACTCTCTTCATACTTCTTTGTTTCCTTATGGTTCTGAGGATAGAATCCAGGGTCTTGCCTAGGTGAGGCAAGTAATCTACCACTGAGCTACATCTCTAGCACTTTCTCTTGATGCTTTCAATCTCAAAATAAGCTGGTACACTTGTACAATTAGTTTATGTGGTATAGCCTATATCACATAATAAAACATTTCTATTTTTATATGTTACATAGCCTAAATTGTACACATGCTATGATGAGTGGACATATATAATTTGTATAATTAGAACTTTTGTTGCTGAGAAGGACTGATTCTTAGTCTTGTGAAACAATTTGAAAATCTATTGTGATTTGTTAACGATATGGATTCAGTATAGGAATTCTTTTAAATAGTGATGCATTTCATTTTAATATTATTTTAATAAACAGTTGTACAACCTTTGATCTATGCCAGGCATTATTATAATTATGTTAGTGGAGAAGCCATGTTGGATAATGAGTCCTCCAGTCCTCGTCAGAGCTTGGTGCATGCTAGAAAATCACCACTGAGCTATATCCCAGCACCCTAGGAATTCAGTCTGATGCCAGCATTGAGGTTTTTGATCTGCACAACACTGTCTTTAGCCGCATTGGGTGTTACTCTTAGGTGGGGCATTTATTCTCAAGCCATATAGTTTTCATTATTCACTTCAGTAAGAGTTTCTACCCCTCCCTTAATAAATGATGGGTTTAGTAGTTACCTTTTTGTTGTCATCCAGAACAGTGTTCATATTTTCAATCCAAACAGCATCCACTGGCCCATCAAATATAATCCACTTACGGTCATCGGACATGGAAGATGCTTGTTCCCTGAAAGTGTTGGCTAGGACACCATCCGTCCACTCATGGCTCACTGCATCAAAGCAGCCGTACAGTTGCCCCATTGTGATGGCCTTGGGGTTAATGATCTTAAACTCCACAGCAAACTCCTCCATCTGGTTGGCTGGGTGATAAAGTTCAACAGGTTATAACGATACTGGTGAGATTACACATGGACAAAAGACAGGGTCACTTCAAACACCTTGATTATGCAATCTAAGGAGAATCTTTATAGAATACATAAAGACTGGGTTATCTCTAAAGACTATGCATTAAATGTGAGTTATCAGAGTTATTAATTTTTCTACCAGATTTCTTCTATCTTATTTATTTCAAGAAAGTGCCCTTAACTTCTGAGCCATCTTCCCAGCTCTTTTATTTATTATTTCAAACTGAGCAAGAGTCTTGGACAGATTAAGGACCAAAGAAATTTGACTTGGCCTAAAAGGTCCTAAGTACCAGTGGAAAGAGATGGCATTACATCTGATTTCCTTAAGGCCTGGTGTCCCAGCCACCCTAAGAACCTCAGCTGTGGCCTGGGATAATGAACCTGCTGACGGCAAAGAATTCCAGAAGACAGGTCATTACTTTTCTCTATCTGAATGGCTGGTTAATCTTGGTAATCTTTTCTCTCAATGGCTCAGTAAGTGACATTTGTTCTCCAGAAATACATACTATTGGCATATCAGATCCCAACTGAACTATGAGAGCCGACAGGTGGCACAGCATGTGTATTTAACAACAGAAACTATGACACCCTTAAACGATATTTTTCTTTTGTATTTTAAAATTATTTTACTTGTTTTTTATTGTGACAAAATATACATGACATAAAATGTTTCATTTAACTCTTGTAGATATTTCATAGGTTGGTGGCATCAAGTACATTCCCATGACGTGCATTAGTCAGCACTGCCCCCCTTCAGAATATTTTATCGTCCTTCTCATCTTTAAGTATGGAATCGTAGGAGTGCATGAGCTAGGCCCTAGATATATGATTTCTGAAGAATCCTGAGGCAAAACAATGGTTGAGCCCCTTTTACTTCCTTTATTTGTTTAAACCTGTATTCAAAATGCCAAAGCTACTACTGTATTAAAATTTAAAATGCCTAAAGCCGAGTTAATCTCCAAAGCAAAAATCTCAAAAATCCAAAAATAATTTACTCATCAAAGTTAATCAGAAAACAATTTTTAGCCAGGTATAGTGTATGCATCTATAATCTCAGCACTGGGAGGACAGAAGCAGGGGAATCATGAGCTTGAGACTCCATCAGGAAAAAATTAAGTAGTTAATGTACATGGCAGTATACATTGAGGAGACTCAAAAGCAGAAAATTGGAGGCTTCCAAGAGCTCAACACTAAAGATGACTTCTAGCATGCCCTCTCTTTAAGGCTCAGGGAACGTTGTGGAAGAAGAGGCAGAAAAAAATGTAAGAGCCACAGGGTGGGAAGGTGTACTGTGAGTCACTCTACTGACATAAACCTACTAGTGCATTCATGACCCCACAGTGGTTACCAATAAATCCCCTCCCTCAGGAGGGCCCTCAGTGAAATGGGCTGGGGAGAGCAGACAAAAGAGGGTAACCTGATGGGAATATGACCAATTCAAAGTATGCTCATATACTAAAGTTCCCAATAAAAATATTTTAAAATTAAAAAAATTGAAAAGAAAATAAGAGAAAAAACAACTTTAATTAAAATGTTTATGCAAACACATGTGCTTCTCAAAATCATGTTTGCATGTTACAGAAAAACAAGCAAGGTAGAAATCTAAAACTGTGTATTCGACAGTAAAACAGTTCCCATTTGTTGAGTTGACACCATAGATGCACTTACATAATGTATTTCTCAAAACAAACCCATTTTAGAGCTTGGAGAACAGAAAAGAGAGATTTAATCATTTGCCCAACTTTGAGTCTGATTCCAAAGATGAGATCTTATCCTCTACTGTAAGAGGCAAGGAGAGGAGTAAGGAAAGGAAAACAAAGGAGCCAGGAAGAAACCAGGAAAAGAAAGCAACCATACAAAGGTCTGGATTTGCTGGTGAACTAATTTTGTTTAAGCAAATGGCAGGAGTGACTCTCTCCTTGGGGACGCATTGAAAAAGCCAGTTAAGCATTGGATAATGATCCTCCAGCATTCATGACATACACAGAAAGTCCCTTCCTAAGAAGTCACTTAATCCCACACTTTCCCCCTGCAGACATTTGCTCTGATTCTAGATCAGATATCACCATCCAGGCCTGGCAAAACTCACAGCCCGGCATAGTCTCCATAGAGCCAGCCAACTGCATAGGGATTCCTGCCACCCTGTAAGCCAGAGTTGTGAGCTTTACCTGCGTATAAGTCACCCAGAGCCCCAGCCAGCACTTTATAAGCAGAGGTCTTGCCGCCCATGGGGTCTCCGACAATCATGTATCCATGTCTTACCAGCATCATCTCGTAGATCTGAGAAGAGACATCATATAGGGACTGAAATCCTGGCACACCTCCCTATACTGCAAGTGAGGAGTTTGTGAGGAATGAAATGGGGTTGGGGAGAGAGATGATTCACAGTTACTTCTCTGATAAGCTGCTGCCCTTCTGGTGGTCTATTACTTAAATGAGATTTTAGATAAACATCAATGTGTCTTAGGATTGATTAAGTGGTAGGAGCTACTATGTGTTCTTCACCTATGTGTGCACTAAATGACTGCTCGGATGAGTTCACTTAATCTACTCAGGAACCATTAACTATCATTTATACACAAGAACACTGAGAGCAAGAGAGGTAAGGAGCTTGCCCCAGCCTTAGTGATGAAGGGAGGACCTGGACACTTGGCTACAAAGAATCTAATTCTTTCTTCATGCCATTACCATTCTCTTTTTAAAAAATAATTCATTGATATGTAGTATGTGTATATACTTAGTGGGAACACTATGATAATTTCATAAATTTACACAATATATAATGATTAAGTCAAGGTCATTAATGTTGCATCAATAGCATGACTGTGAGAAATGACAATGCTAATGGGGCCAATGACAGAGGAGATGGAGGGAATCTGCAGACACTGTACCAGGGACTATTATATCTAGTACGGTTCATGCACGCTCTCTGACCTTGAGAAATGACAATGCTGATAGGGCCGATGACAGAGGAGATGGAGGGAATCTGCAGACACTGTACCAGGGACTACATAATGCTTTCTCAAAATTACACTGTGGAAAAGGTTTTACTTCTTTAATTTTACAGATGAGAAAACAGACTCAGGTAAAATAATTTGCTTCAAATCTCATAGCAAAATCTAATGGGGGTGAGTCTTGAACCTAGATCTGTATTAATTTCAAATCTGTTTCTTGTCTGGAACTCAGTGTCCTTACAAAGGGTGGACTAGATGGTATACCCTTTTCTATACCCTCTCTAGTAGTTATGACATGTGATTCTTCAAAGAAAATGCCATTGGGGTTTATTTCATTAAAGTTATTATTGTAAATTAACTTTATAGATAAAGTGATCCCGGGGAGGGAACCCTAAGATTACCATGAAGTTTCATGAATATTCTTCAAGGTCAGAGCTATAGAGACATGCCTTGTCGACACCCTTTTTGCAGTCTATTGATAGTACAACCCTAATTTACCCCCAGAAAGCCATCACTTGCAGTTTGGCTAAAGTGACTTTGGTAGAGCTGACTTTCTCACTACTTTATTATGGTCCAGGTTTTATGTCTATAATTGGTTCAAAGGTAGTCATGTGACTTTATCAAAATCATGCAAAGCTAATGTTGAGATGTTTGCTGGAGCCAGTTGGAGGAGAATGCTCTTCCCGCCCCCTCACCCCCTGGGGTTTTAACCTGGGATGATATAAACTCAAGGTTGCTGTGGTGGGGTGAAGAGTGGATACTGAGAATGAAACTTAAACTCAGGGAGGTACAGACTTACAGATGAAGAGAACTACATTCCTAATGGCTTTACCTAGAAATCTGGATCCTGCCAGGCACACTTCTGTGCTTTTCAAGTTAGGTGAGTGAGCAAATTCCTTTTTCTGTACTAAGGCAGTTTGAGTTGGAATTGTATCATTTGGAACTGAGAGTCCAAAGTAATTCAAAGTTCAATATCTCTAGAGGCTCTTTTTTTCATTCTCAAGTTTACAAAGAAACCCCCAAAAGGCCCTAGAAAAAATGACAGATTTTACTTGTTTTCTTTTGTTTTGAGACTCGTCTTGGTAGGATTCACAATCCCCCTGCCTCAGCCTCCCAAGTACAGGAATTATACATGTGTACCACATGTACTCTAAAACTGCTAAATTTTATTAATTTTTTAAAATATATTTATTTGCGTGTGGGGGTGTGTGTCTACACTCTAGCGTCTCTTGCTGCTGGCTTTATGTGCATATTGGGGAATTGAACCTGGGTCAGCAGGCTTTGCCTTTATCTCCTGAGCCATCACCTTAGCTCCCTAAAAATGTGAGATTTTAAACCAGCTCCTAGAAACAAAAATTGAAGACATGACAGATTGTTGAGTGGTCTTTAAGCTCCATCTCTACTCAGGCCCTCTGAATGCTATCTGTCCAGTTCACATCTGCCTTGATTCTAGCAGACAGTAGAATAGGTACATTAATTTCTGGGCACAAGGAACAAACCTGGATAATTTTCCCAATAAACCAAGGCACTGGCTGCAGTTTCATCGCTTGGATGTTTTTATTCAGCACTTCCAGAAAAACTTCATAGTCTGGCTTTGGAAGAACAACTCCAGGAAACAAATCTGAGATAATTCCCTGTTAAACAAGAATTCAAGAGAAAGTGAGAAAGATGACGAATCACATTTGTTATCTTATTTTCCTAAAACGACATCTACAGACAGGTGAAGTATTAGAAAATTTCCAAAGCATATTTTTCCTATATTAAAACTCATTAAAAATTACAAATGTCAACTGTATTAGTTCTGATTTCCCTCTCAAATAATTTCAGAAGCCAGTAGACATTTAATGAGTCCATAGGATTATGTAGCAGCTATTGTGTGTGGATGAAAAGACAGTCAATCTCCATTGTAGTTAGAGCTCAGTGAGGTAAGAAAGATGGCATTACACTAGTTAAAAAGGGAATTGTCACAACCAATCCAACAGTTGATATTATCCTCTAAATGAAGCCATATTCTACTAAAATTAGGAATTAGATTGAGCTGTTTGTTATTAAAATTGTGTGTGGGAGGAGACTGGGGGGACAGTGAGGCAAAGGCCTTGTGGTCAGAGGAGATGGAAGAAGATTTCAGAAGGAGCTAAAGAAAATATGTCATCTTCTAACAATGAGCTTGGGTCCTTCATAAAAGTCTCAAGATAGCATACCTGAAACAGAGGGACATCTTGAGCCAGGAACTTGGCCAGGTTGACATCAAGCAAGGCCCGGAGGAGCAATACACTCTCGTTCTCATCGGGATACTTGAGCTTCAGGTTGCCTGCAGCTGTGAGCACAGACTTGACAGCCCGCATGCCATAGTCATAGTGGTGCTGAGAGGACAGCTGCTCTGAGCACAGGCGGTAGGTCGCAACAATCTTCTGGGCAAGGCTGGGAGGACAAAGATATGCCTCAAGATCCTTATCCCTGCCCTTTCAGAAGCTAGGCTTGCCCATGGACTTGATGGACAAGGACTATCGCTTGCAAATCTTTTAACAGAATCACCACAATGAGCTAAGGAAATAGAGCTCTCTTTCAAAACTGAGATGAAAAAAAAGCAGACACACACACACTCTCACACACTCACACATAAATATAACATGTAGCATATACAAACTCATATGCTGTTGTATGTAGAAGTTTGAAAGAATATATCAAACTATTTCCAATGTTAATCCATGAAGAATGAAACTGAAGGCTATTGAGTGGAAATTTACTTTTCTCACTTTTGCAACATTACAATTTTAGTCAACATCTGTCTTGCTTTTTAATTCAAGAATACTAATTCAAGCCAGTTGTGATGGCACACACCGGTAGGATATTGCTGAAGAGGCGGAGGCAGGAGAATCAAGAATACTAATTCAAAACTTAATTATATATATACACACACACATCTTATGGCCTGGCCATTTTTCATTCTTCTGGACATATAGCTAGAACCAATTTCCAAGACCACACTTGTTAGAGCAGGACACTCTATTGTGTTTAGCTAGTGGAATGTAAACACACGTGACAGGTGCCAGATACACGCTGACCCATGAGCATCTCCTCCATGAGACCCTTCATGCCATTTGCTGTAGTTATGCTGTACGTGTCCTGGCTTCCTGATCTGTCCCACAGTAGGCAGTGCTCTTAATGATAAATATATATTTGGGATTTTCAATGAGTGAAAAACAAACTTTTTTGTATTGCTAAGCCATTGGGATTTGAGTGTCAAATTCACCCTAACTAATATCCTTAACTCATACTATCTTTGTGGGAAATGTGTGCTCCTTTATAAACTTGATTCACCTTTGGACTGAGTGATGGCTCATTGGTTAAGAGCACTTCCTGTAAGAGCATGAAGGTCTGAAAAGGCCCGAGAGACTGCTTCCATCCCCAGGACCCATATAAACATCTGGGTATGTCCGCATTCATCTGATAACCCTAGTCCCATTGGGAACACAGACCTGAGAATTTCTACCAAATGGCAAGTTCTGGGGTCTCTAAGAAACTCTGGTTTAAATAAGAATGGGCAAAAAAGTGATGGAGCAGGACACATGAGTTCTGCTCCCACCACAGGTAAAAGCAGAGTGCCATATGTGAATATACATACACATGGATACATCCATCCATACCACACACACACAAAACATCACAAACACACACACACACACACACACACACACACACACACAACCTGATTAACTTTTAAAAACAAAGACTGATGTTTTCACTAGCACCTTACACAGGGCTGAGCATTAGGCAGGTAGCTCCATAAAGACTCATTAACTGACAAGGTAAGTGAATTAAACAGACACACCAATGTGATTCAGGTGTACCATTGATAAAATAAACCTCACAGTATGGAGAAAGCCTTCTGGCTCAAGAAGGTTAACATATTCTTTAAAAAAATTCCTGCTACTGCTTGGACAAACAAGGACACCCATACACACTCACCTGTGGAGAGACATCTGTTGTAACAAAAAGCCAGTTGATTATAGCATGACAAAGGACAAGATGTAAATTTTGGATTGGATCCATGTCAGTTTACAATGACTTTTCAGCTCAGTGCATGTGTTATGCATGTATGTACACAACGTAGACAATGATCTGTGTGTATCTAGGAAAATTGGCTAATGCTTGAATGAGAACTGACCCAGATGATTGGAGTCAATAAATGTTATATTGATGGAAATTTAAATTATTAATTAAATTTAAATTATTAATTAAGTACTGCTAAATTTTTCTCTTCAGCTTTGGAAACACTTCATGTTTTACAATCTTCTTGCCTTAAGTCATTTAGTAATGTGAGTGTGGATAGCCACTGAGCAATCTAATGTAATATAGTGCGTACCCAAACAGAGTTAGGATAGCAGTTGTCCTTTGCATTAAGTTGTCCTCTGTCCCAGAGTGGGAGGTGAGGAGGATATGAGTGGCTGCATTCTTTAAAACAGTCTTGTTGTATGTAAGCTGACAGGAGGCCTTTTCTCAGGCATCTGGGCCATTTCTTCCTAAGGAATGGAGTTGACTAAAGCCAGGGGCTACATGATCTCAGATCAGCCAGTAATAAGGAAAATAATTCCTTAAATTTTTATCTTTTTTCCCAATGATCCCCCTACCTTTAATCTGCCACAAAAAAGCCACTCTTTTTAAGAACCTTTAAAACCCATTGGAAAATAAATATAGCATACCTTCTGGAGTCCAGAAACCCCATTGAATACAGGGAGATTTCTCCAATGAGTGCATAATCTGGTACCATCATGGCCACTGTCCGGAATAAGGCCTGGGAAAGTAATGATCAATTATAAGGTGAACACACACAACTGCTGAAGCTTCCCAGTGTTCAACATGAACATCAGATGCCTTTTAGGAATGTAAGACCAATATGTACCACCAGAAACCCGATGTCAGGCAAGATTGGACAGCTACAAACTAGTTATGGGCATTCACGTAAAGGGGGAGCTTTGTGTGGTCCAGTCTAGGCCTGTCAGAGTTCTCCGCACTGAAACTTGCTGCTCTCTTATAGGCAGATCTACTTTGGCAGGCAGTATTATTTTTTAAACCATTGAGCCATGCTCTAATGATTAGAATATTTTGTGTAGAAATCTAAATTTCTACTCTTCCCTGAAAAACCAAACCAAACAAAAAAAAAAAGATGTGACAAGTCCTGGGCTGTGCTGAGAGGTGGCTGGTGCCTTGGTAGTCACTTGTCTACCACGCCAAGCTTGTGTCTCTGATTTGTACTGCCTTTCTGGTCCCTGTGAATAATTAAAACAGTCACCTTTACTGTAGTGTGTATAGCTTTTCATTTGATCTTGGTCATTATATATTCCCCCTCACTATGAGACTTTGTTGAGGAGGTGGCTGAGTTCTAGTACCAAATACTATCTTACCACCATTGTCATTCCACGATTCCTGCCCACAGCTAGAAAATGCTACCTGCTCCTAATGTTGAGCTTCTCTGAGACTCCAGGTATGTACTTCTAGAACCTTCCATACCACACATCCAAATCCATCCATGCTGTATGTGTAAATGAATGCTTCTGTTTACCTTGAGGTTATCTGGCAGTTCAGCCCTTCCAGCATACCCAGGGTTCATGGTGATGAAGACAGCGCAGGTTGGGTTCAGAGAAAGCTCAGTGCCTTCAAAGATGAAGGTTTTCAGCTTCCGGATAATGGCTTGTTGAATGCTGAGAATCTGTTGGGCTACTACAGAAAGCACTTCTACCTGTAATGAGAATGTCCAGCTGATGTTAACACTTCCATGGTCCATGGTCCCTCTTACTCAGTAAAAAAAGAACACAGTCACCTGAGAACAAGACCTTCATGCTCAAAATTAGGATCAATATTTGGGGTTTTGGCAAAAAGAAAAGTTGATGTGTGTGTGTGTGTGTGTGTGTGTGTGTGTGTGTGTAAGAAGTTTCCGTAGTATTTCATCTTTGCAGAGTGATTGGTACATACATTCAGAGTTTATTATACCAATTCATGGACTTCTTTTCAGCAGTAAGAAAAAAAATGATATAATAAAAGCTGTAGGAAAATGGACAGACTTGGAACAGATCATACTAAGTGAACTCACACAGGCACAGAAAGACAAATGCATGCTGCATGTTTTCCCTCATCTGCAGTTCCTAACCTGAAACAGCTTGAGTTGCAGGTATACCTTGAGGCAACTCAAGGGGCAGATAATAGGGATGGAAGGGTTTGGGAGGAGGGGAACAGGAGGGTCAGAGGAGATACAAAACTAAATCCAAAATGAACTGGTACCATAGAAACCTTCTTCCTGGATAGCAGACGAAAAGACATAACCAATAATAGGAGTATGGGGGGTTATCTGGTAAGAAGGGCCCTGGAGAAGGTGGGATGAAGCCTAACCCTAAAACATTTGGCTCTGGCTTATAACCCCCAGTACCAGAAATCAGTTATAACTCACATTAAGCTGTTGATCAGAGAGACCATGAGGTCCTCAAAATAAGACAGGCTTCTGTTTAAGCACTTCATTACCCACCTGATGTAAAAGGAAAATACCACATGCTGCTGACAGAACATTGAGAGATCTGGAAGAAAGCTAGTTCCCAGATAGGTAGCCTATATTGTGCTGGAAGGTGCTACATGAGCTGCTGAGGGGAAATGTCCAACAATGTTGTGAGTAAGCAGGGCACATGCTATATGAGAGCAAACAGTCTGACAATATGTACACCCCTGTGGCACACAGCCTAAGTGGGCAACCAATGGATCTCTGATTGGCTAAGAGATCCACTCAGTGGAAAGGAACCCATAGTTGGAACTGGGAACCAAATCAGAATCCTATGGAGACCAATGTTATGGACTCCAACAAAAGCTCTCACTAGTATTTGGTCAAAAGAGAGGCTACACCCATCAAAATCTATCTCAATTAACAATGTTTATCCCCTTTAACCTATGCTGATCTCACTCTCTTTTGGAGAATCTGTTTTTCTTTTTCAGAAGGCATCGAGACCCAAAGACAACCAAAATCTATCAACAAGATAAGAAAAGATAGCTGACTTTCTGGCAGAAGATGAACCATCCTTGCACATCATCTAGGTCCCAGGTAAAACCACAGAGGAATTGGTGAGATGGAGACAGACATTGAGGACACTCAAAACATACCACCAGTAGAATGGGGACATGATGTATCTATACAAAGTTTCTATTTGATAAAAATTTTCATATTTACATTTCTGATATCCACTCTCTATCCAGATGAATCAATCACCCATTCTTTTATAATGTATCTTTTTCATTGTTGTCTTTTCTCATACACTATTTCATTTTTATAATGTAAGAAGGTACTCATCTTTGCATTGTGAATTTATGCAAGGTTCCTGAATAGTTGCTTAATTAATTTTGGAAAGAGTTTGGAAATGAATGCATATGATAAGAGGTTGTATATGTGTGTAAAATATACATTTTGTCTCCATGTGGCTGATTAATGGTTCATTAAGCACCTACTGTATTTAAGAGCCATCAAGAAGATATATCACTCTGCTCTTAAAGAGTTGAGATTTCAGAAAAAGGACTGTCTATGTCCAACCCATCTATTCTGTAGCCTATAAGCAGAGTTACCTCAATCCTGTTGAATTCATCAAAGCAGGCCCATGCTCCAGCTTGGGCCAGCCCCTTGAAGAACTTCCCCATGGCTTTGTAATCCAAACCATCAGAACAGTTGAAGACCACACACTAGAAAAAAGAGGATTCAAGATGGATTACCAGCACCATAAACCAGACATGGGGCTCCTCCCTTGTTCTACTGAACAAGCCAGGACCCCACTATGCCTGTTAGCTAAAGCCATTTGGAACTTCATGCTCACATCCTAGACAGAGGTCCAGAGAGAAGCAGGAAGGAAGGGTGGATATGGATGGCACTTTCGTACCTGCTTAGCCAAAGCTTTAGCCAGATCTTTGGTGGTTTCTGTCTTGCCTGTTCCGGCTGGACCCTCTGGAGCTCCACCAAGGTTCAGCTTCAAAGCTCCCATTAGGGTCCTAGAGGGAAAAAGTAGAATCTCATTGTCCAAGTCCTGAGACATGAGAAATGAACTGGATTTTTGTTTATTTCAGTCCTAAAATGGTAATTTACTTCTGATTATGATAATATCATCATTGTTAAAAATCTATTTCACTCAGTATTGCAATCTAAGAGCCTAGGAGACTGCTCAGTGCATGGTGACACCCATGTCCATTTGTTTGAATGATTGAATGACTGACAAAAATAAATCAAATAGAAATGAAAAATACTCAAGACTCCACATTCTACAGATTACCCATGCTAATAAATACATTTATCTTACTAGATTATGAACTCCTGGGTTTAGAAGCCATCTTTTGGTTCAGTTCCGTATCCATGCTTAGCATATAGTGGGCACAAGATAACATCAAAAATGGATGCTATGGAAGCACATGCTTCAGTATGCCTTTATAAACTTAATAACACGATCTTACAATCTTCTGAATTTGTCCACCTCATAATTAGATTTAGGGTCTGCTGTTGTCATGCATGGTACACAGGGAAGCTCAAGACCTGATTATAGATGAGCACTTTAGCTGATAATGGTGAATGGTACTTTGGATGTTTGATAAATGAGCAGATTATAGCTACTTTTGCCATAGGAGGTAAATAAGTAGTTATGTATGATAAAGGGCATATTCATTTGTTCTACTGTTAGTAATTGTCCTGCCATATATGTGGCTTATAGTATCATGCTAGAAATCTTAAAATATGAGTAAAATTTATGCAAAGGAAGACACATTGATGAATAATCAAAGGATAAATGATAAGGGACAAAAAATCATAGAACATAAAAAATAAGTGATTAACAATTAATGGGCAAAAGAATTGAACAGTCCTCAAAACAAGAGATACAAATAGTCAATAAATACATTATAATGTTTAGTATCTTTAGTCATCAAGGAATTCCAAATAAAAATTTATATTGAGATTCCATCTTAATCCAGCCACAATGGCTATCATCAGAAATCAAGCATTAAATGCTGGTAAGAATGTGGGGTGAGGTAGAGGGTGAACCCTTGTACACTGTTTGTGGGAATATAAATTAGTACAACAAGTATGGAAATAAGTACGGAGGTCCTAAAAAAACCAACTAGAAACAGAATTACTCTATGATCCAGCTATACCACTCCTGGGAATCTAAGTCAATATGTAACAAGGATACCTGCACATGTTGATTGTGACACTATTCACAATATCCAGGATATGAAACCAGCTTATAATGCAAGAATCAGTAAATATGCAAATGGCTTTTATTCATCCATAAAGACCCCTATTATGTCAATTGCAGGAAAATGGATAGCAGTGGAGATCATCATGTTAAGCAAAATAAGTCAGATTCAGCAAGACAAACATATGCTTTCTTTCATTTGCAGATTTGAGATCATTTTAAAGAACATGAAAATATAAGAGAGTATTTGGGAAAAGGACCAGCAAGAGGGAGTGAGGTGGGGGATAAGATAGGGTCACCACAAATATATAATTATATAAAAATGTCATAACAAAAATAATTGCTTTCTATAGTTAACATATGCTAATAAAAACAATTGGCTGAAAAATTTAAAAACAGAAAGTATTTTATTGTTATTGTTGCAAGTATGTTATATTGTGTGGTGGGGTGTGTGTGGGGTGGACATAGTGTATGTACATATGTGTGCAGATATGTTGCAGATGTGTGTGTCTTGTGAGCACATGTGAAGTCCAGAAGGGAATATTGGACGTACCCTTTCATTGCTCATCTATGCATTTCCTTGAGACAGAGTCTCTTACTGTTTACTGATTCCAGAGCTTGCTTTGGTGAGTTCCAGGGATTCTCAAGTCTCAGTATCCCTACCTTCAGGAATGGGGTTACAAAAGTGCATGGCCATGGCCAGCTGTTTAGGGTGGGTACTGAAGTATTATTTTTATAATCTAAAAATTTTAATTATTAAGGGAAAAATAAAAGAGCCAAGAAAACCACATCATACCATTGACAAATGGTATAAAATACATAGAACTAACATTAAGAAATCCAAGGAAAGTGAAAAAGTGCTTGGCTGAGCCCAGGAAAAATAATTTTTCAACAGACTGACTAGTAGAACCTCAGGGTGCCCTGCCTGAGTTTTTTGTTTTGTTTTGTGGGGTTTTTGTTTGTTTCTTTGTTTTCTTACAGTACTAGGAATGGCAGTACAAGGCCTTCTCTGATAGGCAAATGGTCACTCACTGAGCCACATTCCCAATCCTTATATGGGGTTCATCTCTTGGCCATGGGATCTTCTGGCATCATTTTGATTCTTGCCATTGCAGAACTTTCTACTTAAAGCATCATGTCATTGTCACAGTTGTGTGTGCCAATGTTGTGTGAATTGGTTTTAACATATCGATTTGCACTAGGATTCCTATTGGGCCTCCATTTCCAGCCATCCCATGCTCATCTGTGGATGGTGGTGACTACAGTCAAAATTCTGAAATCTGAGACTAAAAGGTTAGAAGGTAAAGAAATATTCCTAGCAATGCTTTCCATTCTCGATTTTTTTGTTCACCCCTTAAACTGGAGATCCTAGCTTTTACCTGTAGCATCGGTCAGTGAGGGGTGTGATCACCAGCCGGGGGGAGTTTCCAAGGTACTCGTAGCCATACAAGGCTTCTGTGGTTATCATCCGCACATGTACATCCTTTGCCTGCCAGTAATAGCGCAGCTGCGAGATCCACTGGAAATCATTTATATCAGAGATCCCATCCTCAGCTAGCTTGGCCACCACATCGCGGGCTATTGGGACATCACGCAGAAAGAAGGTCATGCAAAGCCACCAGAATTCCCACACACTCACTGATTCTCAGGAAGCAGAGGATGTTCTTCACTTTTCCTGCAGGTTCTACCATCCTTCTTGCCTACCCCCAGCCTACAGGCAACCATAGTTCTCAGAAGCTGGCCTCTGCTTTCTCCCAGGGAGGAAGAGGAAATGCTGCACTGCCTTCTCTCAGAAGCAAAACAGAGGTATTATATGCATACTCTGAGAAGCTTTGTGACTTTGGGAAAGCTATTCAAACTGTCATTTAGTCACACAATCCATAAAATGGGGATAACAGAGTACCTACTTTATATCACCTTGGAGGTTATTATAAGAAGTAAGTGGGAATGTCTGGAGGAAAGAAAGGGAGGAAAGGAGAGAGAGAGAAATAGAGAGGGGGGGCAACATAAAAATACTATGTTATCTAATGTTCCTATTCTCAAGTTCATGTATTGGGGCTTTGCAATGCAGAGACCTTAAATACTCTCTCTCACACACACCCCTATGACCTTTTTGTCCCTCAGTTGCAGTCCTCTAGAATATTCTCAGAGAATCAGACAGCATGTGAAGGTATCTCATGAATCCTTGGTTAGAGGTATTTTATTCTACCTTGGGACCTCAGAGGAGCCAGCTGGGAAATTCATTTCTAGACTTTTCTCCTTTCGCTCATAGGACTGTGAAACTAGCTTACTTTTCTCATAGTGTCAGGAGCTCTGAAGTTGAGTGGAGATTAGTTTATACAAATCATTTTTAGGTACTAATAGAATGAGGGCTATTGAGATCTCTGAGCTAGCACAGTGGGCTTCATCCAATTTAGGATCGAAGAACTCTAATGTTCTGCAAGTCCATTGCCTCTCCGACAGAAAGATCTTCATAGCAGAAAAATCTAAAACCCTGCAGAGAAGGGTTTTTGAAGAAGATTATACTAGCCACTCCTCCCTCCTTCCTGGGAGTACTGTGGGATGTGACAGGGAGTGAGGTCTATGCCAGAGACTGACCAGAATTTGCCTTCACTGTGTGTGCATGTGTATGTATGTACATGCATGTGTGCATGTGCACGCGTGCCTTTCTAGGAGCCAATTCTGCATTCCTCATTTTTACCAAGTGGATATGCAGCTGTGTGAGGAACGTATTCTCCTCTCCCTCAATTTTATGCTAGTCTTTCTGGCTGAAATCAGACTGAAATGAGCATCAGCCCTGAGGGAATAAAATGCTATGACACACCAGTTAGGTGGTGTATGAGCAAGAGGGATACTGTTCCCAGGCAACCAGCCTGATGTATCCCTAGTTTCCTTGGTGATGATAGAGTAAGAATGTGGAGGTGGTTTGTTTTACATAAAGACCCCAGTTCTTCCTCCTCCTTGTCTTCTGTTTAAAGTTGCCCTGGAAGCCCCATCTCTCACCCTCTTTCCTGCCCCATTCCCCACTTTCACTCTCTTGGATTTGGAAGCCTCTTCCACTTACTAACCATGTGCCTCCGCAAGTTATGTAACTCTCTAGAATGGTTTTTTATCTAGGAAATGTATGTAAACAATGAGATAAAAGCACTCAGCACAAAGTTTGGCACCTGCTGAGTATAATTATAAGCTATGGTTAGTACTAACAATTATAAGTAAATCATTCACCAACTTGGTACCTCTCAGAAATGTCTATGGTCTTAGTAAGAGTCTTGCTTGGAGAGTTCCTAGGAGTAGGTGGAGATGGGAGAGGAGAGCAAGGTGGAGATACACAGTCTATGGCACTGGGCTCTGCCCTGACCTCCCCTTCTCTTACATGGATGAGGAAGCCCTGCATCATCCCATTCAGAAGAATTGAGAGGCAAGCCCAGCTGCCATTCCCGGGCAGTCGGCAATACCAGGAAAGTCTCTGTGCTTACCGTGGACATCAATAACAGTGAGGGCCCCGAGAGTGAGCCGAGCTCCACTGGTCAGCTTCCCTCGCACCAGCTCAACAATCTCTGCAATCTGATCATTATTCTTTTTCAGAAAATCCTGGCCAGGGCACAGGAACAGACAGTCAGTCAAACTGGATTCTCCTCCAGCAATCCCCATCTCAGGGACTGACATCATCAACCATCCAATGGTCCAAATCAGATAATTGGATGTCATTCCTCAAAATGTTTTGTTCTTCGCCCCAGACATTAATCTCTAGATGACTCTTAAATGCAGTAAGCTAACTGAAAGAGGACTAACATCTAAGTACTGCAGAACTCATGAGCATCTTGTTTTATCCTCCTACCATACCATGATGAGATGTGACAGTTTTGCATTGTGTGTTTACTTCTTTTTCTGTGTATGTGCGCATAGTAGGCATGTATGTGTACATGTGTGTGTGCATGTGCATGTGCACATGTATGCATCTGCATGTGGAGGCCAGAGTTTGACTCTGGCTGTTTTCCTCAATCAGTCCACCTTATTTTCTGAGACGGGATTTCTCATGAATATGGAGCTCACTGATCCTCTTAGCCAAGCTACCTAGCAAGCCCCAGGGATTCTCTTGTCTCCACCCTCCCCCCCCCAAAGATGACATTACAAACCCATGCCACCACATCTAGCATTTATGTAAGTGCTGGGGATCTGAACTCGGGCCTTCATGCTTGTGTGGCAAGCACTATACTGAGTAAACCATCTCCCTAACCCCTATCCTTGCATTTTGGACAAGAAGATTGAAACTCAGATTAAGGAAGCTGTTTGCAATCACACAACCAACAAGTAAATGTGTCAGGATTTGAACTCAAGTCCACCCAGGTCTTGTATTCCTATGTATTGGTATCAGTTCACTGGAAATAAATGCATGTGTATATGAGGCTATGCAGGCATGGGAGCACAAAGCTGAAAGGTCTCCAGCTGAAAGAAGCAGGAGGGGAATTTGCCGGGGACTGGACTGGGAAGGGCAAGAAGGGGGCAGCACTGAAGGAGGAGAGGGTGGTCTCCTGGCCTAGGAAGAAGCAGGAGTCTTTATTATTGAAAAAAACTGATAAAGTTAGAATCCCACCACTCATAATTTTTATGTAGGCAAAACTGTGATCAGTCTGGCACTACAGGCACCCAGGGATATCCCCAACTCCAAATTCTCTGCTTCACTGTCCTCATGGGAAAGCTGGCTTCTGTGATACAGGAAGGCCCAAGTGGCTTCTCTAAGGATACATGATCAAATCCCAGCCAATGCTTAGATCTCTGCAAGCTTTGCAGCCTGCTCACTTACCGGTAGGGAATGTTGCTCTAGGGCTTGGGATAACTCCTTGGTCCAAAAAATGGAAGAGACACAGATAACCACCTGGCCAGGCCACTGCAAGACCCAGGCATTTCGAGGGACCTGGAAAGAGGCAGCAGGGTTTGCTGTAGGATCAGTTCTTTATGTGTGGTTTAAACTAACTTTCTAAAATGGCACCCTACCACCTAATCCTGACATGGGAAACAGAATCCTGTCCCACTCTCAGGCTTGACATCTTGGGGATTACTTGATTTATATTTTCATCTCTGAATTTTGTGGAACAGGAAAAAAAACAGTGTCATCAACTTTGCATTTTTTTCATTGCTTCCTGAGATTTTGTATAATCACGGTAGTGGTCATGTCCCACTCAGAACTCCTCCTTTAATGGCCACGTAACATGACAGTGTTGTGTCACAGTTTTGTTAGGCACAACCTCCTCCCTCTACTTTTATTTCTTAAACTCCAGATCAGGAGTGGTCAAATAAGGACATGGGGAACAAGACTGGTAGTGCTTGTTGTAAATAAAGTATCTTAGAGCACAGTCATCTCTTCATCTACATATTGTCTAGTGCTGCTTTCTTGTCTCAAGGGTACAGTTAAACAGTTGCAACAGGGGAATGGTCCACAGAAATGGAAACGCTCCTGTGATCTGTCACGCAAAAGTGCTGACTCTTGCTACATATCCTCTTGAATCCAGTAATTTCATGCTGGTAGCTGTTTCTCTTTTTGGATTTGGAACATATAGGAAAAAGGATGGAAGGAGTTCTGGGAAAAGGGACAGAGTCTGGAAGTAAAAGGACACAATGCAGAGGGGACAAAATTCAGAATCTGCCAACATGAACTTTGCTGAATGCTCCTTAAATATTAGTCATGACAGGCTCTTTTTTCTTAGGCTTTAGTTACACTTGTGTCCCGTCCCTTAAGGCTTTGGGAACTTATGAGTTATTTCATTCATATGTAATCTAAGACAATGGTTAGTTGGAAGGGACTGAATAGACCTTGGACCATCAAAGGACTCCCACTAACCCTCCTCTCCTTTATAACCTGGTTTACTAGAAAACATTTTAGCAGAAATACCTTCACTGGCCCAGGATTCACCACTAAAGAACAGAGAGGTGAGTTTCAGTAGAAGGTAGGTGTTTTGAACTAGCCCCTCTAACCTTGTCTCCAAAGTTTATGTTACACTAAACACAGTCAGGCACTTGTGCCCAAACTCTTGTTTACCTGGACATATGCTTCAATCCCTTGTCCAATAACGTGACGCAAGCTGGACAACATTATCTGCTCCACCTGCTGCAGCCACTTTTCCACCATGCCCTGTGGGGTGACACAGAAAGAGGGAGACAGCAACCATCAGCCAAAGCCTAAAAGAGAGAGCATGGGAGGAGCCTATCTCTCTCTCTCTTTTTCTCTCTCTCTCTTTCTCTCTCTCTGGATGGGGTTGAGGGAGGACAAAGGGTTGATGCCTCTTCAAGCCAATATTCTTCTTCTTGTTCCCCCCCCCCAAGGTAAAGTCTCCCTATAGCCCAAGACGACCTGGATTCACTCTGTAGTCCCAGTCTGGCCTTGAACTCACAGCACTCTTCCTACCTCTGCTTCCCAGTTCTGGGATTAAATGCATATACCATCATGCCCAGCCAAGCCATTGTTTTTTTTTTAAATATATATTTATTGTCCATAATGAGTTACATTATTTAGTGGGCAAACCATGCGTTGTTATCCCGAATTCCCCAATTCCCCCCCTCCCCATCCCTGATCAGTTGTATATCCTCCTCCGTGGGCTGTCTGTATTAGTCCTTGTGGCAAGGGATCCTGTATATCTTAGTACTCATCCCGGTCCGAGATGAGCCATTGTTTTTTAACTGGTTGCTTTATGTTTACTTACAGTTTTTAAATATTAAAGGGACAATAAGAAATACTTAACACACATTTCCTTCATGGTATTTTCTGAAACCAACACTTCTTGGGAGGCAAATGAAATGAAAATGCTCCTATTCCAGTTAATAAAATAAACCACTCCTTTTAATTAATTAATCTGCAAGTGTAGATATGTGGTATATGTATGTGTGTAGGTGTGCATGGAGGTCAGAGATTGATGTTGGAAATCTTCCTCAGTCACTCTCTACTCCATTTTTTAAAGACAGGGTCTTACACTAAACCTAGAGCTACCCATTCCACTAGACTAGCTATTCAGTAAGCCCTAGTGATCCTCATGTTTCTGTTTTACCAGCCCTAGGATTACAGGTGCAGGTCTCCATGCCTGCCTTTTTAAAATGTAGGCACTGAGGATCTAACTGAGGTCTGCATGCTTGCTTTTGCTGCACAGCAAGCACTGTACCCACTGAGCCCCCAAATTACTCTGTTTAAATCATCAGTTTTAATCCATTCTCTTTTTTTCAGATTCCAAACTTTTCTGAGTACTGGGGTCATCTAGAGATCTTTTAAAAACTGGATACCTTGGGATAACAACCAATGAGTTGTTGGTCAGCTCTGAGGCCCCCTAAATAGCACAAACTATTGCCATGGCTCTTGGTTTCCCTCCAGAACTGAAAGGATAAGATCCTATTGCTGAAGACACCATATATGATGGGTTCAGGACATAATGAAATCAAACTGGAGCTGAGATGGTACCTTTCTTTCTGCTGGCTAGCTTTCATGGTGCCAGAAGCTGCTATGCAGACTGTTAGGAAAGAAAACTCATACCCATTGCCACCTAGTGATGAGTGATTCATTCAATAATACCCTCTAGGCAAGGTGTGCCCTCCGGTGCAATAGTGGTATGAAGGTTTTAGAGGCCACTGACAGTTGGATTTTAAAGCTCCATGGGCAATTTGAATGCAAAACGATTGATTCTGTTTCTGAAATTCAGAGCACCATGGCGAAGGCCCCAGGGCACTTATGAGCTTACTAGTAGCTGCCTGGGTTGATGGTTGAGAATCCCACTTGTTGCAGGTTTCATGTGCAAGTGGAAAACAGTCACAAAGGGATGCCAAGAGAATTTGCCCATTCCATTTCAGAATGCTGTGCCTTTCAGCAGTAATGTAAGTCACTTAACTTTTGCTGGACAGATGGAGGTGGGAATATAGTTCAGTGGTAGAACACTTGCCTAGCATTCATGAGGCCCTAGTTCAATTCCTAGTGCCACAAAAAATGAAACAAAACAAAACAAAACAAACTAGTACATATGACTGGAAGTAGTGGCACACACTATTATCCTAGCATCCAGAAGCTAAAAGCAGGAAAATCTTAGGTTCAAGGCTGACCTGGCCTTCATATCAAGACCCTTTCCCACAAAGGGATGGGGGCTAGGGAAAGTGTTTGTCACTTATGCATGTGGGCCCGAGAGAGCCTGGGAGCATCTGATTTTGAACCTAGCACCCATGTAAAACACTGGGCATGGCCATACATGTCTATAACCTCAGTCTTGTGGTTGTGGAAGCAGAGACAGGAGAAAGCTGGGAGTATTCATGTGCATAGGCCATACATACACACACCATACCATACATACTCCACATACTTGCATGTATAAAAAGTGGGTATGTGTATCAAAAGCTGAGTTTATTAGTGCCCGATTTCCTACTGAGTCTATTGTGTTTTCCATCCAACTAGATCAATCTTAAGTTGGGGGCTCTACAGGAGACTACTAGATCAGTTTAGATCTGCTTTCAGCTACTATCTCCATTATCAAGTTTGTCTGAGATCCTCTTATAAGTTCTGTAGTCACATTCTTTCCAATATAATCTTCATCTTAGAAATGGAGATTATACTGGACCCACATCTGAGACCCCTTCAAAAAATGCTATAGTTTTCCTAAATCTCTCATTAAGATATGAAACCCAAATATTCGATGCCCAAAATTAGAGTTGAAACATTGAATCAGTGTACTCTCTGCTTCCCTCTAGTTTGTCCTGGTATAAAGAAAAGATTTCCCATCCCACCTCCCATAAGGGAATTACTTTGGCTTTAGCTGGGTAGATATTCTGTATGAAGGGAACGGTTTCTTTTTCAGAGCTGATCATGCCTGTGATTTCCAGATTGTCTGTAAACTCCAGCTTGGCAATCCCTTCAAAGCACTTCTTCAAGTGTGGTTGTACCCGCAGAGGGTCCTTTGTCTCTGACAAGATCTCCAGCAGCTCATCATTTGATAGGAAGAAGAACCTATTGCAAAGCAAAGAAATATGGTAACCAGGACCTCTTCTTAGAACTACTATTACCAACAAGGAAAAGCTCTCTAGTAGGTAGATCACACCTAGTTGACTACCAGCTATGCTCTGAGGTCTTCTCTAAGGCCTACTCCAATTCACTATTTCTCATCTGGTGCATAGAAGGTGAAGATGGCCAAAGTGTAGATTTGACCCCCAAAAGAGTCCATTCTACCTCACTCTAGATGATGATTATGAAGAGATGCTTCACTCCTAGTAGTCTCCACAGGAAATGGGGAACCAGAGATGGACTTGATTGGTTAAGAGCAACTCTAGTTTGAAAACTATAATTCTACCTATATATGGCCTAATAAAGTAGGTCCAAATAAAAACTAGATACCTGGGGAAAAACAGTCTCTTCTTCTCCAGGTAATCGTTAAGCCCTCTCTGGATGTCTTCCAACAGAAGGTTGGCTTCTTGAAGCTTCTCGGTCATCCGTGGCTGGTCTGCTGCCATCAGAACCCTTGAATCTTTTGACTACATTCCACAAAAAGGTAAGAATCATTCTGGGGTTCTCAAGTCTTAAGACTGGCCATAATGAGCATCTGACTATCCCAATAGGTAGTGATGCTCCATACTCAACTCATTGATACCTAATCCCACAAGGTTAAGGACTATTCCTTCAGTCATGATAGAGGAAACCAACTGAACCAATTACATATGAACCTCTGGGGGTGAAGAGCCCAGACTATGATATTTTATACTGGCCTTGTCTGGACCAGGGATCAAGAAGATTTGGAGCTGAGTTAGGATCATCTCCTGTCCTGTGACTGAGTGAAAGAGCCAGTCTGAAGAGAAAGACTAAAGCAGGCATGGAAAGAGGAGGAGAGCCAGAGGTGTCAAAAGAGTACTTGTGATAGTCAGAGAGTTTTATGGGTTCTGTATATATCCTTTGGGAGGCCTGGCTTCCCTTTCTGTCCTTGAATTCCATGAGTCACCAATGAGTTTTTTTTTTCTTCACCTTCACTTAGTGAACTTGCAACTAAAGACTATGAAAATAAAACTGGCTCCACTGGCTGGGCAATATAAATTCCCACTTCCTTTACTCCCACCAGCAAGCAGGGTAGACATACTCATTTGAGAAATCTTTCATAATGTGCCTCAATTAGAATACAGTGGACTTTAAAATGAATGAGCTATATATCCTCTTATATAAAATTCCTGATTGCCATATACCTAGAGTGAGGTTCTCATCCTTCAAGGCTTGGTTCTTGTCACCTGCTTTGGAAGCTTATTGATCACCTTCAGACAACTGAATCATCCTTCTCTATTGTTAACACTGTATTGCTGTAGCTCATATTTAAGTTTGTGTCCCTCATGTGAGAGTGAATTCTGTGGAAGCAGAAATCTTATTCTTATCCTCCTCAAGCATTTTTGATGCCCAGGATACATACCTGAGTCAGCATAGGTACCAAAAAACACCTGTAAAATAGCTGAGTGATGATGTGGAACATTATTTCAAGTCTAAAAGGATTCTCAATCTATAGAATTTATGGCATTGTCCCACAAAGTCTTTAAATTTTTGTTTTGTTTCTTGATTTGAGAGAGACAGATAAGCAGAGAGAGTGAGGGTACAGGTATGCTAGGGCCTCTTGCTGCTGCAAACAAACTCAAGAAGCTTGCATCATGTTGTGCATCTGGCCTTACGTGGGTACTGGAGAATTGAACTTGGGCTGGCAGGCTTTGCAAGCAAGCAGCTTTAATGGCTGAGACATATCTCCAGCCCTTATAACAAAGTATTTTATCTCATTAGAAATGACAACAAAGGGCTTGAAAGATGGCTTAGTAGTTAAGAGCATTTTCTGTACAAGCATAAGTGCCCAGGAAAGCCTGAGAGACAGCTCCAGTTCAATCCCCAAAACCCATATAAACATCTGGATATGGCCGCATGTGTCTGTAACCCCAGTTCCATAGGAAAACAGAAACCAGAGAATTTCCAGAGCTCATGCAAAAAATGGAAGATCTGGGTTCAGTAAGGGCCTCTGGCTCAAATAAGAATGATTGGAATATTATGAAGTGAGACACCTAATGTTACCCTTGGCTATCACAGGTGAGTACACCCCACTGCAAGCAAACATGTGGGTTGCTGCAAGGGCATACTATACATACATACACTACATTACACACGCACACGCACGCACACACACGCACACACACACACACACACACACGAAAAATAAAAGAAAAGCAAATAATGTAAACTTCTAATGCTGCCTTTAGGGAAGTAAGATTTCAAAAGGATTCCACTTTCTGTATCATGTATTTCCATATTAGAATTTTTAATACTTAAGGATGCTGAGCACTTTCTTAAGTGAGTAAAGACCATTTGTGTTTCCTCCTCTGTGAATTCTCTGTTGAGATCAACACCCCACAAAGTTATAGAATATCAAATTTGCTAATTTCCAATTTACTTAAAAGTTTCAAGGGACATGGCCACACTACACTATGAGTCATGTCTGTTAGGCATCCCACCCTCCTGCTGGTGAGACATGCAAGAGATCAAGCTTACCGCTTGGGACATGAGCGATTTCCAGTAACTATCAACAGTGGCAAATTTCTTGCCTTCTTCTGGCATTTGGGCTATGATATCCTCTGAGCTGAAGATTGGTTCCAGGTACAGCCAAGTTGCTTGACATTTCAACCAGGCATCCAAATTTTCCTGCACTCGAACTAGCTTTTCTTCCCATTTCTGTAAATTTAGCATTGGACATCAGAATCATTAATCTGACCCTCTGTACCACTGACTCAGTGAATGAACAAATGGATGGGTTGTGCATTCATTCATCCATTCACTCACTTACTTAACAAATACTTATATATCCCTTACATTCTGGTCACTGTTCCAGACAACATGGATACAGCTATGAATGCGACAAAGACTTCATGGAGCTCATATTTAGTGAGGTAACAATAAACAAAGTTATAAAGCATATTACTTGGTAAGTGATGTGCTATATGTAAGAAGCCAATTTAATTCAACCACCTTATGAGGTTATTAGCACCTTATGAGACATTAGCAAACCTCAACATTACAAATGCGGAATCTAAGACACACTAGTTCAAGTAGCTTGCTCAAGGGACAGAGCCAGCATGCAAAGTGGCATAGTCTGGCTTCAGGGTCTGGATCCTTGTCCTGTGCAACTTCTTCTTTTACCCTCTTATGATACTAAGAATTAAGGTCAGAGAATCACTCACACTAGGTAAATGATTTACCACTGTGACAAACTTCCCACATTATGGAAGTTTGAATGTATGTCCTCCATAGACTGTGATTTTTATTAAAGTTTGTAAGTTGGGTCTCCAGACACCTGGATGGAGGAGGTGTCACTGGGGGTGGATCCTGGGGTCCAGCCCAAAAGTGTGTTTGGGGCGGATCTGAATTCTAGCCCAAAAGTTTGCAGAGGGGTATGAGCTCTGGCAGGGTCCTGCTTCCTGCAGGTTTTGTGCTTTCTGCTTTATTGGTGTTTGGTGGCTGCTGGTGGTCTGTCTATGCTTGGGAGGCAGCTTCTTTCACCATTGATGGAACTTCCCCTTGATCTGTAAGCTGTAATAAATCCCATTCCTCCCACAAACTGTGTCTGTTTGAAAGTTCATCCCAGCATCATGGAAACTGGCTAAAAACAAAGCAGACAATAAGCAAAGGGGGCCTAACCCTTACCTGCATGTGGATCATAGTCTAAATTACTTCAGACCACAAAATACTTTCCAAATGTATTTTTGATATATTAGAATCTCATCTATGCTTTTGGCAGATGGCTACAATGGTTCAGCATGCCATAAACTTGTATAATTATGGCTTAGTCTCATTCTTTTTTTCTGTTTTTTCATGTGAGAGAGAATAAGTTTATTATAAATTTAAGCTTAAAACCTCATCCCTCCTCTGAGAAACCAAGACCTAACAGGATATCACAGAGCATGCAACCACATTTCCTCTTACCCGACATTCTGTTTCTATGGGCTTGATGAATGCAGAACCACACATGGTTTGGGTCTTTATCACATGATCATCAAGCAGCACTTGAATGTCATCTACTGCACACAAGATGTTTGTATCCTGCAAATAAAGATGTCTACCCATCAAAATCACAAGACCTGCTGGTGGCTTCTATACCATGTTGATCCCAGAAGGCCTAACAGGTTAGAACCCCACCTCCCATGTTGATCCCAGAAGGCCTAACAGGTTAGAACCCCACCTCCCAGGAAGACAGGCAGCTATGTTTTATAGGAGATCATCTTCCTGGAAAAATATATCATTTATTTTGAGACAGAGTCTTGCTTATATAGCCCTGGCTGGAATCAAAACTTTTGATCATATTGCTTTAGCCTTCTCAGTGCTGAGATTATAGGTGTCTGCCTCCAGATCTGGCTCAAACATATTCTTAAAGATATATTTTTTTCCCCAGGAAGGTGTAGTGGTAGACATTTACTTAACCAAGAACTCAGGAAGGCTGAAGCAGAAGGATCATCATGGGTTCAAGGCCAACCTGGGTTATTTAGTGATATCCTATCTAAAAAAACAGAGAGAGAGAGAGAGAGAGAGAGAGAGAGAGAGAAAGCGTGTGAGAGAGAGAGAGAGAGAAGAAAAAGGCAAAAGAAACATTATTGTCTACTTCTTTTGCAGAAATCAAGTAAGTCTAATCACAAGCCTGCAACTAGAGTCTATGGTGGAGGAAGACTTCTATCCCACTCTCCATATTCCTGATTCTCTGTTCCTTTCTTCACATACGTTTCCAGTTCCCTCAGTTAGCAGTATACCAACTCAACTGGTAAGGCCTAAATCCATGTACTACCGCCAACTCATAGAAACTACTGTGCTTATTTTAAAATGAAATATAGAAATTAGTTGTTATTTCAATCCGTGTGTTATTTTCTTAAACATCTGCTAGTGGACAGACATAGTTAGGTTCAAATCTAATTTCTTTATCAGTAAAGCTGTTTTTCATAAAAGTCCCATGATAAAAGTATGTGTTTATGAGCCCCCCATAACCGAGATACTTTGTAAATCACCATCCTAGATTCCAGATGCATCCTGTTTACTATTGTGTAAGGTTCTTGTGCTTGCAAGACCAGATGCTGTGGACTACACTTTCTTCCTGAGCAACTGTAGCAAATAAGCTGACAAGAATCTGTCCTCTATGGTGTGTCTACTCTGTCCTGCACTGTTTTCATTTCTTCCAAGTCAGTAGATATAAACATGGGATAAACTGGACCTAGGAAGTGTTCTTTACCTACCTTTTAACAGAATCTCCAACTGGGAGGCATGACCAGCTATTAACAGAAGAGTATCTCTACTGTCATTTTTTTCTATTTAATCAAAAAATCTGAAGATGGGCCAGGATAATGGAGCTGCTCCCCAGGCCTTAGCTGAGCTTGTTATCTTAGTCTGATGGCCTCAATAAACTATGGAGTACCATGCTCCTGGGACCCGTGGGGCCTGGCCTTGCTGGGAGAGGCCCAGCAGCGAGTCCACATGCCTTCAGTTCTTCTCCTTCCCATTGGCTCATGGAGTGTTCTCATGTCAGGCCAAAATCAAGGCATTGTGATGAAAAGAAGTCATAGGAGGATTACAGACTGCTCAGGGGAAAAGGGAGAACCTTCAGCACTTTGGTTCTCAATCTACACTTACCCTTAGAATAAGTGGAGGTGGGGGGATAGAATATAGCTCTGGGGTAGAACACCTTCCTAGCACAAACAAGGTCCTGGAGTCAATCCCTACCTAGCACTGCAGAAAAGAAAAGAAAACCTGATAGTAGAGCTTAATAATACAGATGCCTAGGCATTCTAAGGAAGCATTAAAAAGTCACTTGAAGTTTGTTTATAAACATCCAAGTGATTCTCTTTGCACAGTGGGCACTGGAAGCACTGCTCCAAAAGGCAATGGAGCACAAGATGTGGATTTATTCTACAATTTATTGAGCAAGAGCTTCCATCCCTACCCTTTGCCTCATCACTAGAGGAAGCTAGACTCTGGGATCACATATGGAAATGCACCTCTGCATGCACTGTGCAAGCTCATCTGCTAGCAACACTTACAATTCAAACTGGTGTATTCATCTGGGGACTTGGGAGAGCTGAAGAACTTTAGACTGTACCTCAGTCTCCATGAGTCTGCATCTTAAAGAGGTCTCTAGAGAATTCCCGCACAGATCTGTATTTGAGAAACAGGAGGTGTTTATCTTCCCCAGATATGCTTTGGAGAGCACGGAGGAGTTACACAAGCCTGTGTTCCCCCTGAGGTATGATAATTCAGAAGGTTTACTCAGTTTCTTTGGGTTGGGGAAACTTCTTGCACTGACTCACAGGGCCTTTCTGATATGAAATATATTTCTCCAGGGGTGTGTCAGAGCAAGATGACTGATCCAGGAAGGCAGACAAGGAAGAAACTCCCCAGATGCAAGGGGCTGTTCTTCTGGAGGTCTGTTGCAATTCTGAAAGAATCACATCTGTAATCTACTTTGTAACAACCAGGATTGCTTTCAGGGAGTTCCCATTGGACTGTGACTCACGGTGTCCCTGTATTTCGCCAAGTTGAATGTCATATTGGCCCAGTCTAACTTCATTTTCTCCAAGTTTTTCTCCAGAGAATATTCCTTGCTGGCAGCTGCACCAATGGGCTCCAGTCTGAAGAGAGAACACAATAGCAAAACCATCAACAGGATGATGCTAAGAAAACACATCCAAAAATGGATTTCAACTCAGTCTTTAGAGAATTTCAAAACTCCTTTACTTTTATAAAAATGTTTACTCTAAGATTTTTCTAATTACTTCCAATGTGTTCTAGAGTGTGTTTTTTTTTTAAATACAGAACTATTTGCTTTGGCGTCTGTTATGAATTGAATATTGAGGCAGTTTAGTAGTAACAGAGCTCTCCCAAAAGTAAAAGTGGGAATATCCTTTAGTCTGTAAAGGATAATCTGTTGTTTTTTTGCCTCCTTATCTCTTTCCCCCTAAAACCTCCCCAGAGGAAGTGAATAGGTGCCTAAACATGTTATGAGGAATGTGAAGGGATTACCCTTTTCTGAAAAGCTGGTACAAAGATACCTGGTATTGTGCCTGGACTAACTAACCAGTTCATCCCCCCCCCATCAAGTAAACTCCCATAAAAGACCCCAACCTGGGTCTCTAGGTGGGTTTTCCTACTTTTGTAATCTCCCACCCGTTGTTTGGACAGTAGCTGTCTCCTTTTCCTATAATAAAATTGTTCTAAACTTTCTTCTCTGGTCTGTAGATTTCATTCACTGAAACTGGTAAGACGAGAGCTCCGAGGCCACTGACTCTAAAAGTGTTGCTTGACTATGAATGTCTGGCAACCTAACTCAAGAAAGCATCTATCACTCTCAAAAACACTCTCAAATTCCCATATTGATATTCATTTCATCCCCCAAATTCATGCTAAATAATGTTCTAATCCCCAGTTCCTTATAATGGAACTATAATTAAAGAAAGGGTCTTTAATGTGGTAATTAAATAAAATAACATCACAAAGGATAACCTTAATCCAGCATGATTTATGCTCTTATAAGAAATTATTACAGACACTTACAAAGGAAAGATCACTTGAAGAAGTAAGGAGGAAAATCATCTATGTACAAGCCATCAAGTAAAGCCTCAAAAAAGACCAACCCTACCAACTTGGTCTTGAACTTCAAGCCTCCAAAATTATGAGAAAATAAATTTCTGTGGCTTAAACCATTCAGTCTATGGTGCCTTGTAGTTGTGGCCCTGACATATTTGCACAGACAGATAGTGATGATCATAAACAGTACCTCCTCTGTGTATGGTGTATTATCACACCAAGGACAATGAACCAAAGAAGACTCAGAAATGAAGTCACTCCAAATTCCTCCTACCCTCCTGTGGTAGTCAGTTTCATGGATGTTCATGGTGGAATGAACATCCAAACCAGGCACAGTTTAGAGAAGGAAGGTATTTGTTTCAAGCTTATAGATCCAGAGAATGGCCCACAAAAAAGCTATACATTCAAGCATAGAGAAACAACCAAAATGACACAAAAACCAAAAGCATGCACAAGTCAGCAGCAAGCAAGGACCAGGCAGAGCTCAAACCTTTCTTACGCCTTAGGGCTCGAATTCATATCTTCCCCCAGTGACACCTCCTCCAGCCATGTGGGTAGAGACTCAAGATACAAGCTATAATAAAATACCTGAGTCTATGGGGGACATACATTCAAACTACCACACCTTCTGATTCAACTTCTCTTCCTTCCTTAAAGTAAGTCATAAAAAAACCCCTGAATTCCTCCTCCTCAAGGCTGATTATAGGAGTAAGAACTCTTTTTCCATAAAACCAGCCATAAAACTTAAAATCAATGCAACACTTCTCAACTTTTCTATGTAGGGGGTCTCCATATAGAAATTCACTGGGTGCTGGGAAGATGGCTCATTCAGAAAAATGCTTGCTGCATAAGTATGAGGACCTGAGTTCAGATTCCCAGCACTCATGGCATGGTGGTGCATATCTGTAATCTCAGAGCTGGAGAGGCAAACATATGAGGATACCTGAGACTTGCAGGCTAGCTAGTCTGTTGGTGAGTTCCAGGTTCAGTGAGAGACCCTGTCTTAAAATACAATGTGGAGAGTGATTGTGGAAAACACCTGATGTTGACCTCTGGCCTCCACATACATGTGTACATATACCTGCACACATGTACATACACACTAATAGGTACAGACACAGGAAATTCTGCACAAAGAAGACATCTGAGAAGACAGGCTCTCCTGACTTTCCCTATCTTAGCCTATTTCAATTAGCTCAGATGCTTTTGACCAATCATATTTACATACAGCTGTCCATTCTTCATGGAATCTAAACATAACATTATTTTCTCTGGGAATTTGACTTCATTTCTATAATTTCCCATGTCATGTAACTTTATTTAAATATGTTTGTTATGCTTTTCTTTTTTTTTAACCTACCTTGTGGTGGGGGTATTGGATGTGATCTGTATGATAGAAGAGGGCATGGAAAAAGGTATGACACCCTTTCTGTCCTTATCCTGGATACCTTGTCATGGAAGGTTGTTTAGTGCATGGTAGGATGTTTAGCACTATCTCTGGCTTTTTCCCTACTAGGTGCCAACAGTAGACTTCCCAAATCCATTCCCACACCTTTCAAACTGTAGCAACTAAAAACATCTTCAGATGTTGCGAAATGTCACCTGGGAGTGGAAAATTGCCACCATTTTAATAACTACCATTTAAGGTCACTTTAGCAAGACTTGTTTCATCTTTCTTGGCTGTTTATCTGCCCACAAACTGATTCATATTCAGCGTTTAAGCTCTACTAATTTTTATGATGGCTTTTGCTCTATATTCCACATTCTTTTCAAAAATACACAGTGTGTTCCTGATACTCTGGGTTAACCCATTTAACTTCTCTTTCACTCTACGGGAAGAAAAAGGGGGAAGATAATTCTCCTTTCTTGTTTCTGTATAGATATCTGGGTCCAAACACAAAGAGTGACCAAAAACATGGGAAACGGAGTTCTGCTCAATGGCTATGGGGTGGTCATGACCAAGTCCCTTGTAGACTGCAGGTCCCCAGCTGCTTACATCTGAACAGGATGCTTGCCATGTGCCTTATGAACAACACTCAGGTATGACTTAGAGTGCAAATGGCCACAAGGGGATGACTAGGGACCTTTGACATTTACCATGTGTTGAGCTCCTCTAATATGCCAGAAATGCTCACTAAACTATGGGCCCTAATAAAGCTTCATTAGCTAAACTAAGGTGTGCGAGGCATAGGCACAACATCGTACTGAGTAATAGGTAGTTCTCAGAACTAGACATGAAATTGGCTGGAGATGAATGCCTGTTATGGCCTCAATACATTGTTCTCTCACAATTCATATATTGAAACCCAATTCCCATGTCTTCAGAGGGAAGGCCTTTGGGAAGTGGTTAAGTCATGAATGGGATCATTGCCCTCATAAAAGAAGCTCTAGAGATTCCCTTGTCTCTTTTGCCATGTAAATATGCAGCAGGAACTTGCCATCCATCTGAGTCACCGGACACAACCTACTGTGCTTAGAACTCCAGAACTGTGAGCAACACATTTCTGTTTATAAATTACTCAGTCCAAGTTATTTTGCTACAGTATCAGGAATGTGCAAAGACAACACCTTGTAATTCTCACAATGACTAGTTACCTCGCTTCTATTGTTCTTCCCATCACTAAACAAACAAGGCTAACACATCATCACTTCTGGACTTGTCACATGACCACGCTTGCACAGGAACAGGAAGTTACTTATTTTCTCAGCCTTGTCTCCTGAGATGAGTATTTTCCGTTAGGCAGTAAAGGGTAATGGTTAAGGGACTGGAGTCTCCTAGCTTGGGTTAAAGTTTTGTCTTTTGCTGTTATGAGTTGTGGCTAAAGCTAGTTATATACTTAAGTACATTTGGATGGATAAATTTGTTAGTGTATATAAAAATGCTTAATGAATAAATAAGTCTTCAACAGCTGGTATATCTTAAAACATCTTATTAAGGGAAAATAAGGCTCTTTAACAGTTCTTCCCTGGGATTAGTGAGGAACTAGTTCCAGAATCTCCTCCCACCAAAATCTGAGAAAACTCAAGTCTTTTTATATGTTTCATGATTCCCAAATGGATTACCCCCACTCCTGTGCAAATATTTGCATTTTAAATCATACCTGATAGTTGTTCATGAGGCATGCTGTATTCTAGCTTATTAAATGAAACCAGCAACTGATATGCAGTAGGTATTCATATAAAATGTACCCTCCTTCCTTTATTGCCTTTCTTCTTCCCCCGCTCTCTCCTTCCCTCCCGTCTTTGGAGACAGGATCACCTTATGTAGTTTAGGCTGGCCCTGAACCTACAATCCTCCTTCTTAGCCTCTTGAATTCTGGGATTACAGGCATGTTCCACTATGTGTGATCTCTCCTGCACTCTTTAAATCGCTAGACTAATATAATATCTACATATACTATCTCAAAAAATGCAAATGCTAAGTAACTAGTTGTTGAACTTATTGATTAGAAAATAGTGACAAGAAAGAGCATCTATACACAATCAGTTCAGATATAATTTTTTTCCTGAATATTTCAATTTACAGTTGGTTTAATCCAAAGATGTGGAACCACAGGTCCTGAGGGCTGTCACCTGGGACTACTTCTTACAGTACTGGCAGCACCAGAGGCATGATAATGCTCCAGAAGCAACCTAGATTGAACCTGGCCAGCCACAGGAAGAAATGCTCAAACTCTAGAGAGCACCAGTATTACCTGGAACACCTCTGGACATTTGAAATGTAATGGGAGCCACATATGTAATTTTAAAGTTTCTAGTAATTTCACTACTAGAAAAGTAAAATCCATGGGAAATTAATGTCAATAGTTTATTTTAACTTACTATGTCCTAAATATTATCTTAAATAATAAATATTCAAAATTATTAGCTATTTTGCATTCTTTTTCTTTCTAAGTCTTTGAAATCCAGTTGCTATTTGAAATTTCCAGCACTGGACTCAGGCTAGCTACATTTCAAGGGCTTAGTAGTGACAAGTGGTTAGAGGCCTTAGATAGCATTGAGTTTGAGGACTCAGTAGAACCCAGATGGCAGGGCTCACCCTGCCAGTTTGATCAGCACAGTGAGTGGGTCCAAGAGTGTGCATTTTTAATCAATCCCATGTGATAAGATGTAGTGTCTCTGAATGCCAAACCAAGAGAACAAGAAGCAACCCCATATATCCGATCCAACTTGTGTAACACAGTCTCTATATTAGCAACACAAAATTGCCTTGAAGGAAGTGTGGAAAAGCAAATGAGACCTTGAACATCTTGGATTCTAAAAATAGAAATTTATATGAAACAATAAATGAAGATTGCATAAATTGTTATGCACAATTTCCAAGAAAGAAATGAATGAATAGACTTTTCATGGGGAGTCAGAGCTCAGAGGACCACTCTAGGTCATTGTGTTTGTTGAAAGAAAGAAGAGGAAACTGAGGCTAAGGAAGTCAATCATTTTACCTCAAGGCATAAAAGGTAGGCTGAATCTCAGGTCCAACTTTTTCAAAAAAGATTTTTCTTTTAAATAAAATCCCTAACAGTTTTGTAATCCTAACACCAGCTGTACAGCAATAAAAAAAATATTCGCCAGTAGTAAGCTGGTGTGGGGGTTATTGAACAGTCACCCTAAATCAGGAGACCCATCCTCTCACAATAGGAACTTACAGGCACTTAGTCCAAACCCTTCTAGAAGGAAGAAATGACCCTTACTTTTCAATAAATTTGCCAAATCCAAATTCCAGAATGTTCAGGAGGCAAGTTGTTTCTGTGGGTTTTATTTCGCAGCCAACAATCTCACTGATCTATAAAAGAAAGGGAAAAAAACGAGTGTTTACTGTTGAAGGTAGTTCTGTCCACTAGCCTGTCAGTGACAATGGATGGATGTGTCCTCCATCTGTGTTGTCCAGTCCTGGGCCTTAAGGCCCAGGAGGCTGCTGAGCACAGAAAATGTGGCTGGTGTGACTGAGGGACTGAATTTGCCAATTAATTTTAACTAGCTCAAATTTAATTAAATGGCCACATGAGCCAGCGGCAACTGAGATGGACGTCAGGACTCAGAAGGTAGCCAAGGCCAATGCTGTATCAGGATTCCCCAAGGTTGGCCTCCCCATCAATTCAATAACATATCAAGGGTTGGTTTATTTCTGTGCTTCAAGTGTCTGTGCAAAGCATGGTCTACAAGTAAAGTTGAAATGAGCATTTGCCGAATAAAGGGAGGAGGTCATGAGTCCACCATCAAGCACACTCTCTAATGCTATGATGCTCTGCAGGGAAGAAGGAAGTGTCCCCTTCAATATACCTCTCTTTCTACCCTTGTGTGCTGAGTGGTTGGGAAATCCCTCTTTCCCCAGAAGCAGATACTACCCCAGGCTTGTCTAGGCACAAGTATCTCTAAGATCAGTTTTTCTCTTTTAAGACAGGGCCTCACTTTGCAGCTCAGGCTGGCTTCAAACTCATCTTTCTGCCTCAGCCTACTTCATTGCAGTGCTAGGGATTGAACCCAGGACCTTGTACATCATAGGTAAGTGCTCTACCACTGAGTTATGTCTTTTACCTGAAAAAGGTCTTAAGTATGGCTCTGATAGCTTCTAAACACTTCTAAGCAACTAAAGATCAGAGAAGAGTGGGGATCCCCCATGCTGAAGAGGAGATGGGGAAGAAAGGGGAATGAGGGTCCATTGGTCAATTTTGACTCTGTCTGGCCTCTTCAGGATTAAAGAATGCCAGAGCAGGAAGGCGCATGGGAGCCCTCTCATGCTCTCCTTTTTAGCCCTACGTCCTGGTACCTGATATTGAATAGACACCAGTAAATATTTATGTACTGAAAGCCTGAACAAACCATCCAACTCAAATCATTTCCAATGTGGGTTCTGGGGATACCTGGAGGACCACTATGGTAATAGAAAAAAATAAAATTTGCTTAAAGCTCACTAGAAACAGGTCATGTTTTATGTATTTATTTCATTCTCACGGCATCATAAGGAATATGCTAAGGCATTATTATTTCCACATGACATATAAGGAGTCTGAGCTAAATTAATTATTTCGTCCAAGACTAAAAAATAAAAATGGCAGAATTGGGACTTGGATTCAGTTCTGTCTCCAAAGCTGTTATCCACCACTAATGCTAATGCTTCTTATAGGCTTTCAATGTATAGTTGTGTTCATCATACACTGTCTCTAAGAAGTACAATCTGCATTGTAAATGTACATAGCATTTCCTAGAAGTGTACAGTGCACAATCTACACAACTGCTTCCGGCAGCCCTGACCTCTCACTCATTCGCTGGTATAACTCCTCCTCTGACTTCCATACACTTGTTGAATGTGTGAAAGCATATGACCACACACACACAAATATAACTTTTTTTTTAAAAATGGAGATAACAAATAGTTCCCACTTCAAAGGTTATTGAAGATGAAATGGGAGATCCCAAATAAAGTATGTAACATAGTGTCTGGTGGCTTGTATTTCAGCTATTATAATGATTTGATTACAACTCTAAGGAATATTCTCTGATCTATGTGGTCTATAAAAAGAATCATGAAATATGAGAATTATGAATGTGTAAGAATGGTTGGATTTTTAATATATATGAGAACAGCATCCTAACAGAGGAAACACCAGGTGGAGGGAATGGAGCCCCCTGAGTCCTGAAGTGTTTTTTTTTATGTCTTTGTGGTGCTGGGAATCAAACTCAGGGTCTTGTGTATGCTATGTAGGCGCTCCACCACTGAGTTAAACTCTAGGTCCCAAGGAGTTTTCTTTAAACATTGATGAGGTCACTCAATGGTGCCATCTCATGGAGAAAGCTGGCACTACCTTAGGTCACCTGTTCACCCAACTTCCCCAACTCCCCAAGCAAGTCAAATGTCTAGTTTGTCCAAGTCCACAGGGAGAGGAGCCCTGTAAATACCAAGTAAGGCCAGATACCCTTTGCATGCTCCAGGGACATTTCAAAAAGTCAGAGGTCCACTAGAATGGCCTCCCCCTGCCTTCCTGCACAGCACCCTGACCTGCATATAAGCCATAAGTCTCCAGGCTTTCTGGAAAACTGAAAGTAGCAAATGCCACCAAATCCTGAACCTCCCAAGTGTCGAGACCCCTATCTTCCTGGAGAGATTAACATGTTCCTAGACATGAACATGGGACCCTCCTTATTGGAGGTGATGTGCATGTTGTCAGATTGGGTCCTCCCAGAGAACATGTCCTCATGCCATCCACCTTTCCACCTCCATGTAGCAGTTCTCTGGGAGAGGATGTCTCAAGGCCACTGCTAGCCCTTGCTTATGACCATCAACTTAGAGACACAGTGAACTTTTTTTTCTGCTTAGTGTTGACACCTCATTTGTCACCCTCACACTTGGCTGTTTATAGAGATTATTCATTTATAGACTCAAAGAGCTGAAAGAAAAGTGCAAATTACTGAATTACTTCTTTTTGATGGTGATGTTTTATTTATTTATTTATTTGACAAGATCTTACTCTGCAATTCTGGCTGGCTTTGAACTCATAGTAATCCTTTTGCTTTAGCCTCCCAAGTGCTGGAATTATGAGCATGTGCCACTACACATAGTTTGCGAAACTATATCTGAGCCTAGCCTGACTATGAAAGTCCAGACTAAAGGTAGCCTGCTCTAAAATCTGTAGCATTTGCAAGGCTCCAGGGTAAGATTATATAGCCTATTTCATGCATACTAAGTAATCAATCAAGGCCTTTATGTCATAACCTCATCACCCTGTAGGACTGCCAGCAACAAAGACATTTACTTAGGATAGCAGACCAGGCTCAGTAGCCACTGGGTGGAACAATTCAATCACCTGCAGGGTCCCAGAAAAAGGATCAACCTATTCATGAGGCGGGGAGTTCATTCCATAGCCCACCCATCCCCCTTCCTGCAGAAGTTAGTGACCATTGCAACCAACTTGGCTTCAAATAGATTCTCCTCTTATAGAGATGAGCTTGAATCTGCAATGTCTCCTGTCTTCCCAAAGGTTCTGGGATCAGTCATGGACTTGGCCACCTGAGGACAGTGATACAAACCTGCTGCCAGTGCCGATCTTTCATCCCTGGGTTGCACGAAATGATGAGGATAGGTATGTGCTGCTTGAACTTTTCAATCTTCAACTTGACATTCTCTGCTAAGCGCCTAGGTGCAGGCACATCGACAAAGGTCTTGGTCAATTTGTATGTCGTTCGCCACATATTCCCTATCTCCTCTGCGATATCCTCAGCATTCAGTAATACGAGGGGTCCTGAAATTGAAAAGGTGAGGTGAGGGGAGAAGAGTCAGACTACGACGTAGATGTTTGTCATGTCTACCTTTAATTGCCTGGACTGAGAATGGTGCTGGCTGTGGATAGTGGAATATGCTTAGACTCTGGGGCTGGATTTGAAGCTTTATATATTCAATAAAGCCTTGGGCATTGTCATAGGCACACGCCACTGGGATGAATCTCCAATCCAGGTACAGTTTATGGGAGGAAAGGATTTATTGAAGCTACAGATCCAGGGGAGGTTCTATAATGCAAAAGAGGCTGTTCCTCTTTCACAGGTACAGGCAGAGAGAGAAATCCATCACCAACACCACACACACAATAGCAAACAGACAGAGGACTAAGGGAGAGAAATCCCCTTCCCCCTTATATAGCCTTTGGGCGATGTCTTGCAACCCTATCCCAGACTTATTGGCAACCAAGTCTCTGGAATTTCCTTCCTGCACTGTCCACACAGGAAGGGATGTTAATTTCTAGCTCTCCTGAGCTTCCTTACATCCTTCCCACAAGTGAGAGGCTGCCTTCCTGTAAACATCCTTAGAGACCCACC
>PVHP010010778.1:0-46771 GCA_004024765.1 Zapus hudsonius | reverse complement strand
TTTTTTAAACGCAAACAGTAACTATACTAAATGTCAAGGGATTGAGATAAGCAAAAGCAAGAGAGATAATTGTCTGCATCATGGAGTCACAGAGGGCCAGAGTATCATCTTTCTAAAGCCACGTGATTTATATTCCCACTGAGCCTGGCTAAGAAGCCGCACAGCCCGATTGTGATAAGCTTTGGCTCCAAAGGCAAGCTGCTGGCTTCAGATCCTATCGCTTCTGCTCATTCCTGTCTCCAGAGGTGTCTGCAAAGATTTTGAAAACCGACGCACTCCCACTGCCTGACAGGTTGCTCGTTGTCAGTAAATATTGCCATCATCATTTCTATTGCTGCACTCGAGATATATTTTTTTCTATCAAGAAGAGAAATAAAGAAAAAGGCCAGAGACACCTGAAAGGGAAGCAATCCGGACAACTCAGAATGAGGAATCAAAGGTCTTTATACGTGGGAAAGAGGAGGTAGATACCTCAAGGACACATATACAGAGCGCACTTGTCAGCTCTGTTAACACAGGATGACTTCATAGTCTAAAGGTTGGGAACAGTGGTAATGTACACTGAATACATCATCCCAAATGCTTCACAATCTGTTCTTCTGTGCATGTGTTATTAGAATGTGTAATTCATTTATGAAAGCATTTTAGCATAGTTTCCTGACAGCTTTGCTCCTCTTTTCTTTTCTTTTCTTTTCTTTTTTTTTTTGATTGCTAAGAACATCTTGAAATGCTACGACATTACTAATAGCTAATTTCTGTTGCTGAATGAAATTTATCTTGGACTGAGATAACATTAGGATCTTATTTCATAGTCTCTCATGGCAGGAGGGTCTCACCACAGTTGGGAGTTTGCATTTATTTGTGGTTATTGGAAAGTGCTGGAATCCTGTCTGCACTGGACATTCTGTCATGATGTGGCTTTATATAGATTCACTCACATTCTCAGCAGCTAGTCAACGTGTGACATATGACAGAAGTCCTATGATTTTGTGTTCCTTCAACATTAGTTTATATATGATGCTGTAGCCACATGCTGTGTTACTAACATATCCAATCAGTGTGACATTTTGTCCTGCTTTAAAAGGAAATCACATGCCCCTTTTCCTAGATTTGGACAATGACAAAAAATTTCACCACATTGTGAAACATAAGAGGGGAAGCAGCCAAGGTACAGAAGACTTCCACTGTTTTGAGCAGCCAACAATCGTCAAGGGTCTCTGATAAATATCAGAGGACTTGGAGTCTTCTTGGTGGCATAAGGCTACTTTTCAGAGTTTCTACTGTGGAAATCCTCACAATGGTCTGTTTCCTTAACTTCATCTCCAGGAAAACACAATTAGTTGGAGGGATCTCCATCTCACTGAAGAAAGACATTGGATATGCACTGTTTAATAAGATCAGATGAATATAAAATTCACACTACTGTGTAATATTGGAGCAGCCATGTGTGGGGCCGTCTAAACTCATTAAACACTTTAGTGTGATTAAGACCCTATTACCCATTTTATACTTCTCTGTAGATATTCAGTGATCTTGAATATTGCCTCAGTGAATGCACTTTATTTCTTTTAATTTTGGTATTATAGTTTATGAGTTCTTTAAAGTAGAGCGATTGATAAATCATTTAGAATTTTATGATTGTCTTCTTAGCAAGCAAATTTAGGTGTTTTTCCTCGCCATGAAAACATTTGGTATTTTCATTATTTCTCAAACTCAAATAAGGGTCATTCAGATAGTTTCTCCTTTAAAGACAAAAGACCTATGAGAAATCATTTTGTCCTTCAACAGTGAGAGGACTTTCTCCTTTGCTGCTTCTGTTTTATGTAATAGAAATTTGTTAGTAATTAAGAGCTAAACTGTTAGTCACTAAAGTGATTTTTTGTAAACTCATTCACAGTCATCTGATATTAGCAAGCTTAGATTTATTTCAAGTCTATATATTACCTGCCAAATGCCATTGTGATTTCAAACATATTTACCAGAGTCCATGTGGGTAATGTTGCAAAAGACAAAAGATGTTTGGTTTATACATACCCCAAAATATTAACATTTCATTCTTTCATGCCTATTGCATATAACAGTAGAACACTTATCTGATCTTATGAAATTATATTTTATTTCATTCTGAACTTTGGACCTGTGTTTTGTACCATAGACATGTGCCTATCATTTTGGCAAGGTGTGCTCTTTCAAATTGAGGACACTGTATTTAGTATTGATTTTTAAAAAGAGGGTATATGTGACATATGCCTGTTCTTTTATTAAAACAAAATCAAACCTTAAAATTGCATTTCAACCTGCCATTGATATTCTGAAATGGAAATATGAATCACATTGGAGATCAAACAAAGTTTCAAGCACTTGGGACGTTAGCTGACTGTGTAGATTGATGGATAAGAGGCAGAAGTCAGCATTTTGATGGCTCTTGTATAGTGGTATCAGGATGATACCTGCATACCAAAAGCCTGACAATGGTGGGAATTCTGTAGGCAGGAAAAAAGTGGGACTGTCATTCAGGTTTTATTTATAGTGGTGTATGTTCAATTGGTTCAATGTCTACTTGGAGAGGGTATTGAAGGTAGGTTGACAAACATTGTAATAGAATAGACATTTCATAAACATACCAAATCCCCTACCCCAACCCCCAATTAAGACATGAACTTAGAGTAATGCTACATCTTATAATCAACTCCCACACATAACCAACCCTGCAAAGATGAATCTATTATGTCCCATTAAAGCACCAGTGTGGGCTTTACAATCCTGCTGCCACAGGTCCTGGATATTGGGTTCACATGTGATATTGTTTCTAAAAGAGATCAATACAATCTCTATTACATAGTGTGAGATGTTCCTCTGGCAAGTGTGTGTGTGTATCCTCAATAAATAGGAGTACTAGAAACAATATTTCACAAGGTTCAATAGGGGTCATGGTATTCCTTTGTGATCTAAACCAAGCACACCGTAACACATTCTGAGTTGGGAATGCTATAATATAATGTATATAATACCTCAGTGCACAAATGTCGCACTACTGGATGCAGGGGAGTCAAAGACCAATTTGATGGGAGAGTAGCCATCTGATGATCTTTGTTATGTGTTTTGTTTTCAAATAGCTGCCTTCTCATTTTCACATGGCAGAAAAGAAGAGGCAAAAAAAAAGAAAAAGAGAACTATTGTGATTTTTTTTTGTTCTTAATAATGCCATTAAATTAATCATGAAACTCCTACACACACTACTTCACCTACCTTTGGTTATCTCTCCAAAACATTACCTAAACAAGCCATCAAATTATGGTTGAAGGTTTCAATGTGCAAATTTTAGAGGGAATAAGCTTTACTCAGTACCAATAATTCCAAGGCATTTAACCCATCTAAGTACAGAAAATATTGTGCTTCCTCTGATACCAGGGATATCTCTTTCAGTTGGTCGTGAATGGCCGAGGGAATTGGAGACTGTGGTTTGACACATGTGATCTAGAGGGATTGGCAAATTAATGGTGTCTACAGAGCCATCTTTCCTGTATAAGACTAAATTGTGATATCTTTCTCTTCTCACTACTAAGAAGACTGTATTTTGGGGGGGCATGATAATAAATAGTGGAAGAAAGGCAGAAGTTGGCGATGATATCCAGGGTGTGGGGAAAAGGAACCCTTATTCACTGCTGTTGGGATTGGAAACTTGTACAACCACTATGGAAAGCAGCGTGGAGGCTACTGAAAAAGATGCAAATAGAGCTACCAATGGACCCAGCTATCCCTCTACTGGGCATCTTCCCTCAAAACTCCTCACTTTAGCACAGAGACATCTGCTCAACCATGTTTATGGTGGCATAATTTATAATAGCTAAGAATTGGCATCAAACCAAATCACCATCACTGGATGCTAATATGTAGTTGAAACACTGTATTTGTTAAATTCAGGTGTTCCCCATAAACTTAATGTGTTCTGAATGCTCTATCCCCAGCTGATGACATCTTTGGAATTAGAACTTTGTTGGAGCTGTGTTGTTGGGGACAGGCTTATGGGTGTTATAAGCCACTTTCCCTCTGTTGGGCACACCTTCCAGCCAAAGTTTGCAGGGCTGTGGTGGAGGTGATGTTCACCCTCTGCTCATGCCATAATATTCCCTGCCATCATGGAGCTTTCCCTCGAGTCTGTAAGCCAAAATAAACCCATTTCTTCCAAAAGATGACTTTTGGTTGGCTTCTTTGGCACAGTAGTAAGAAATCTGTCTAAAACAGTCTTAAAGCCAAAATAAACCCTTTCTTCCACAAGCTACTTTTGTTGAGGTTTTTTTTTTTCTACTCAGCAACTATAAGATGTATCTTAATAGGTAAATAGATAAATTAAGGATTTTCATGTTACTAAATTTTAGAAAGAAAAACATTGACCTGCCTTGCGGGAATATAGTTGTCTTCATGAAAGTCAGGAGCCTTGTCTTATAAATCTTCATAAATATTTGTACTCTGTTTACACACACAAAATTTAAGTATAAGATGTAGAAAATATGAAGTTATTTTTCTATTTATGAAAGAAGTCTTTTGAAGTTTGGGGATTTGACCTTTCCCTATCTCTAATTTTTTTTGCCTAAGGGAGAATGATATATACATATATATATATATATATATATATATATATATATAATGTTTAATATATGGTTATTAATGATTTAATTTTTTAAAGACACTGAGCACTGTTATTTTTAAGGTATTTTGGCATTCATTTCACTTGACTGATTGTCAAAAGCCCACAGTTATAGAAGAAAAGAGCAAACTTGGGTAGCATAGGATGAGAATAAAGGAAATTATGATTTATTGCGTCAAAATTGACTGAAATGAGGTTGAGTCATATGCCATTAGCTTAAATGAGAATTCCAATGGAGAAGCACTGAAAAGCTACCACCCATACTTGGCAATATTTTCAGTAGTCTGGTAGAAAAAAAAAAGCACAAAATAAATGTAAAAATGCCTTTGAACTACTCAGGCTTCACAAAAGATAAGTTCTTACTTTCTTGTGCTTTACATTCGTAATACTTTCAGTGATAAGGCTTGTCCTCTGGATAGCTTTGAGACATTACTTTGTCTGTGACCTGTAACAAGCATTTATGTCATCTGGTTTCAGGTGAAAATGATTTGGGATGAAGAAAAAGAACAGAATTGTCTCATCTATTTCACCGTCCAAGGGAAGAAGGGTCCATTATTTCATCTGTTTTGTTTCGGCTGTGTTGGAGAGACATTCAAAACTGCTTTAAAGAAGGAGAAGACAGTCTGAATGGGCAGGGCTACTTGCTTTTGAAAATGAACTCAAAACACATGTTCCACTTTGTGCATCTGGCTTTACATGGATACTGGGGGATTGAACCCAGGCTGTCTGGTTTTGCAAGCAAATTCTTTATTGACTGAGGCATCTCTCCAGCCCTGTCTACATATTTTTTAAAGATATTGCTACTTTAATTCACAATATAAAATAAAGTGGTCATTAGATGAATTACACTAATTTGACCTTAATTAAAATGTTTTTAAACTGTATTTCTCAAGACAGGTAATTTACAAATATTAAAATGTTAAGCTCTTGCTTTACTTTTGATTTAAATATATATTGGAAAATATTAAGTAATTTTACCACATAAAATACCACATAAAAGTTGAAGCTTGTCTTGATGTCCTCAAGATAAGCTTTTTATGTTTCTGCATTGACACAGCTAGGCAGGCATTTAATATATACAGCACAGTAATATTCATTATTCAAGTCTCCGGGTCTCTACCATTGAGAGTATAAAAATAGTTTAGAAAATGTTTAATGAAAACAATTTTTGGTTTCTTCACATAAATATTTAATTAAGAGGATGAGTTAATCCAATAAAAAACCCTCAACATTGTTGTTTTAATTAACTTAATTAGTATATCAAATTTGAAAAGGTTCTTATTACATTAGGACCATATAAGAAGCCTTGCTGTGGGCAGAATTCAGTCTAGCCAGTAAATAAGTAAGTGATTTAAACATTTATTTCCTAAATCCAACTCAGATTATTCTAATTACATATGGGTTTTAACAATGATTATCATTAGTAAATCTGAATAAAACTTGTCTGTGATTTTTGTTTATAAAAGCTTTAACTGTGTAGTTACATTTAGTCTGAAAGTGATATTAGCCACACATAATCATAGATACAGGTTTTCATGGCAGCTTCCCCTTGCCAGAGTTTGGCACACCTTCCTGCCGCTGATTGCAGTGCTGTGGCGGAGGTGATGTCCACCCCTCTGCTCATGCCATCGCTTTCCCTGCCAGGATGGAGTCTCCCCTCGAGTCCGTACAAATAAACCCATTCCTCCACAAACCGCTTTTGCTTGGGTTTTTTCTGCACAGCAACTAGAAAACTGACTGCAACAGTCCCCTCTACTCAATCCCATCCTCTCTCTGACTAATCTCTCTTAAGTTGGATAGTGTATTAATTTGAATCCAAATGCATTTATTTTTAAATTTTCTAGTTTCCATCTAAGTGAATATAAAGTTAATTTCTGACTGTTGTCTTTGTCATATCATACACATTACTATATCATATCTTAAATCATTGGAACCTCTTAAAGGTTGCAGTTTAACCTTAAAGGCTTGCTTTTCAAGGGTTAGCTAATCATGTTCTACTTTAGTTATGTTTTAGATTCTTTAAGCTGTCTGTTTATTGTAAAATTTACATTTCATTGTGTTACAGTCAGAACACGAGGTCTGGACTTGAGTTCGTCATCTCACCTGTGAAGATTCATTTGGTTTCCAACATAGAGTAGAATGTGCTAAATAGAAAATTTGTTCCTTTGTGGAAACTTCCCAAATTTCTCAAAGGGCTAAAAATCATTGAACACTCATTTTTCTGTTGGTTATTGCTACCAATTAAAAGATGACTAGTGTTTGAGCAGTGGTGAAAAAAATCAGCACAGATTATATAACAAAAGAGTATAAGGTTTCTTTTTTCTTTGGTGTGTGTATGTGTGCGTGCGTGGGTACATGAGGGTGTGTGTGCGTGTGTGTGTATGCATGTGGGTGCACAAGTGGGTTTGGTGTGGCTGCATCTGTATGTGAGTGTGCATGGGAAGTCCAGAGGACATCTTCAGGTATCTTTTCTCATCAACACTATCTACTTTTTGGATAGAGTCTCTCTTTGCCCTACAGTTTGCCCAGTAATTACTGGTAATCAGCCGTTTTTACTGCCCTCACACTGGGATTACCAACACGCCACCATGCCCAGCAATGTTCTTTTTACATTTAATCTGGAGATTGAACTGAGGTCATCATGTTTCCTTGGCTGACTGACACTATCTTCCCTGGTCTGGAACTTGTGTTCTAAATAAAGATTATATTATGTAGCATTTTTCCCTAAAGCAATAGAGGTAGGATAGAATAATTCATGTATATAAAATAAAATGTAATTAAAATCATAATGATTTTGAAGAGAGGAACGTTGTAACAATAGATCAAGTAAGGTCAAGATATGTATTATCCTCAGAACATGTGTCCTCCCCAAACAAAAACAAAATGAAAATAGCAGAATCCTGCAAACAGAGATCATTCTTTGAGTTGCTCTTTAGTCTGAGCAGCAAATCTCACATTGATATTTAATTTTATAAATGATAATGGGTAGATAATATGAATATGAATACATAAACCTCCATCTCTATTGTTAACAGGGTTGAAGGAAAAAAACCGAAATAAATTGAATTATTTTTGACAACATAAATTAAAAAGTTGTGCCAGGCGTGGTGACACATGCCTTTAATCCCAGCACTTGGGAGGCAGAGGTAGGAGGATCACTGCGAGTGTGAGGCCACCCTGAGACTACAGTGTGAATTCCAGGTCAGCCTGGGCTCGAGGGAGACCCGACCTCGAAAAACAAACAACAAAAATGTTACATTATTATTTTACTATCTGTATCTTTTTATAAGTATGTGCTCATAGTTGAGCCAAACATATATTTTAATTCATGCCAGTTTAGGAAGTAAGATTTTTTTTTCAGTAATTAGGTTTCCGTTGACTTACTTTTTTGTCATCTTTAGAACTCAAGCCTCTCAGTTTAAGATTTTTGTTCTTCACAATTATACTGATGAGTGCTTCTCTGACTTTTTGTTCGACGTCCTGATGCGATTGTCTCTCCATTTCTTGCATTTTTCCATTGCCTGATGCCATCTGTTCTTAAAAAAGTCAGGTCTCAGCCGAGCATGAACATGATTGGGGCTTTTTGGAAAGTTCATGCATAATTAGTATGCTTCTGTTGATCGTAAGCAAAACAAAAAAGCTGCACTTTAAAATTATATTCTTCTTGCTTCATCTGCTGAAGGTTAAGCATTGTATTAAATAATATTTTTTTCTCTTTTTCAACTCTGTAAAAATAATTGCTTTATGTGAGTCAGTGCTAACAACAAGTTACAGCAAAGAAAAGAAAAAAATGCACTCATGTATTCCTCTGAAGACACCTTCTATCACTTGGCTGTCACAGATATGACATACATGTTCACAAGTTCAGTTCATCGCAATGAAAGCCTTGCCTTGCCTCACACACTTGGATAATTCTCACTTTGAACAGAGGCCCAAGTGTGAGCTAATGTGCTGACTCCACACATAATAGCAGCTGAATTAACCTTCACTCCTTAATATGGGTTTTTCAGTTGGCTTTGACATTGGCCTCTGCCTGGCTTCCTGTAGGATGAAGAGGTTGTTACTTTCTTCCAGACAAACGCACTATAAATATCTTATTGCTGGCACTGATGTCTGACCCAGGCCACAGATCTGTTCTACTACAGGGCATGAGCAAGGTGTCGGAGTAGAGAACTGGTGAGGACCAGCACAATGAAATTAAAAAAAAAAAAAAAAAAAAAAAAAAGAGTCTCTACTTAGTTTAAAAAAAAAAAAAACAACTCTTAAATATTTAAGACTTGTGACAAAGTTTCTTGCAAAAAGTCCTGAAAATATGTCATGATAATCATTATACCTATTTTGGTTTTAAACTGAACCTATGCAATTATCTCAAAATGCCAATTTCAGCCCCTTGTTATATAGTAACATAATACCTGCGATATCTGAGCATAAATACTATGCCATGTATTCTGTAGCAGCTGAATAGTATACATTTTGAAATATTCAGAATATTGTCCGATTTTATGTGCAGACATACCACAGTGTGATTTAAGTAATACGTGCATTGATTTGAATAGTTTGTCTTCAGTCATAATCCATGAATATATTTGCTTGTGACTAAATGCAACTCAATTATAAGAGAAAAACATTTTAAAGTAAAAGATCAGGCTGACGAGACGGCTCAGCAGTTAAGGTGCTTGCCTGCAAAGAATAACATCATGAGTTCAATTCCCCAGTACCCACATAAAAGCCAGATACACAAAGAGGTGCATGCATCTGGAGTTTCTTTACTACCGCTAGAGGCCCTGGCATGCCCATTCTCTCTGTCTCTCTTCTATCTCTCTCTTCTTGCAAATAATTATTTTTTTTTAAATTTAATATTTATTGTCCATAATGAGTTACATTATTTAGTGGGCAAACCATGCATTGTTATCCCGACTTCCCCAATTCCCCCCCTCCCCATCCCTGATCAGTTGTATATCCTCCTTCGTGGGCTGTCTGTATTAGTCCTTGTGGCAAGGGATCCTGTATATCTTAGTACTAATTTTTAAAAAAAATGTTCATCATGGCCAGGAGAACCTGGCTGAATACTTGGCTATCCATGGTCCCCTGTCACAAGGGCTGATCCAGACGACCCATGGAGGTTATCCAGCGGAGTGGGGATGGGAGGGTAGAGGGGAATTGGGGATAACAACTCATGGTTTGCCCACTAAATATTGTAACTCATTATGGACAATATAAACTGATCATCATAGAGGTACTTAGGTGTTTTGTTAAAAGTGCATGGACTCCTCTCTTGGCCTCATAAGGTAATCAAAAACAAGATGAGAAACAAATCCAGCAGAGCTCACAGCTTGTGTCTGTCTGTCTTCTTTACTTGGGCACAATTCTCAGATATAAGTTAGTCTTACACTTGCAGCCACCCCACCCCCCAGATTCCAGGAAGAACAAAACATGACAAGACAGAATACTACATGGATGAGGACATTTGGGGGCAGGGAAGAGGCCACCAGGGAGCAGAAGGAATTATCTCCAAAAACAACCTTGTGTCTCAGCAATGAGGACTCATTCAGACCAGCATGCAGGACTGGATCTGAGGTCACAATCAATGAGACCTCAGTCGATGAGACCACACCTAGACAAGAGCATCTTAATTATGCTCTCCTCTTTTCTTCTATGTAAGCCTAAATCTCATATCAGCGTCACCTCATGGAAAGATGTGTGACCACAGCACTCCTTCATCTGCTCATCTTCCAGTGTGCCTCCACTGAGCTTTTCGTTTTGGATATGTGTAGCAGAGCTTAGTTTGTTGGGACTCTTCAGAGCCCAGGATTTTGCAATAAAAGCTTCTAGTAATAATCACTGTCTCCAAAACAACAACAACAACAACAATAAACCCACATATTTTATTAAAATTTCATTTTAAAAAATTAAATATTTGCAAGCAGAGGAAGATAGAAGAGAGACACAGAGAGAGAATGGGCTCACTAGGGACTCCACTGGGGAATCAAACCTGTATTGTTTGGGCTTACAGGCAAGCACCTTAACCCCTAAACCATCTCACCTGCCCCAAGGTTTCTTTAGGGGAGGATAGGGACTGTAGCTCCGTGGTAGAGTGCTTACCTAACTACATATATATATATATATATATATATATATATATATATGGTTCTGTAGTCAATCCTCAGTACCAACAAATAAAAGAAAATCCTTTTTTTGCTTTTAATCAATCCCAAACAAATTCTACATGCATTTGTGTTGCCCATCTGTTTTATATGAACATTGTTTCTGAGGAACCATTTTTATTCTCTTTGTTCTGTATTTTTGCTTTTTTCATGAATCATTAATGCATGCATGGTATACATTTTTTATCACTTTAATTATAGCTTGATTCTATTTTTATTTTATGGGAGAATTTTTTGAGAAGAGAAAAAAAATATAGAGAAAATAAACAGCACCATGTTCCAGTGTTCTGAGTCTACCCGAGGAGATGGCTTTCTCTGGAACTGCTTACCCTGTAAGCATGAGGGCCTGAGGTCACCCCCACTTATGTGAAAGATGTGCAGGGTGGTTTCCTGCCATCATGCCACCACTGGAGAAGTGGAGATAGGAACTTTTACTAATGATAAGAAATCAAGAAGTTATATTGAGCATTTGAACAATAAATCTATCTAAAACTGTTAGATATAATTAGCATTTTTATTTTCAAAAGACAAGTAGAAACACACTAATTATTAAGTAAACCATGAAGTAAAGTACTACCATATTTTACATCATTTCAAATAAATTTCTTATTTCAGTGCATGACTTCACAAAACACATGCCTGAGTCAAATTTCAAATGACTTGGGGAGTCCCATATAAAGTCCCAAGGTTCAAGTGAGGTTTGTTTTTATTCTCTGGCCTATAGTTTTCTTTGTTTTCTTGAATAATTTAGGCACTCTTTCTTTGTTTCTTTTTCGTACCTGTAATATTCTGCTCTACGTGCTGAGGAATACCATGTTTTGACAGCCTGCATGGTGCTCAGAGAATGTGACACAGGTTCTTTGTTCATGTTGCATAACTAGTCTAATGATGTGGTCTGCTTCTTACCAGAAATTCTACATGTTGAATTAAACCAAACAGACATTAACAAAGCAGGCAGCACCGCTCAGACACTAGGTACCTCACTGGCTTTTCTGAGATGGAGCCCTAGGAATTCTCAGGCTTCCCACATCTGGTTCCAATGATGCTGGTTGCCAGCTACTGATAGGATACAGTAATTAGTCAGTCAGGATAACAAAAACTCAAAAGGGAATTTTTTTTTTATTCCTTGACCAAAAGCAGGAAATGTCACTTAAGCCTGCAAAAAAACTGGATGTTACACCCTCCAGAAAAGATTTCTAGATTAAGCATGTATCCTTTCTAGAAGACAGAAACACTGATCCTTACCTAAGGTTACTGGCAAAGCTCTAAAGTCTGATCTTTGTCCTTAGTTAACCTGCAGACCTGGTCTTCCTCACTTAGTCACTCCCCATAAAAACCCAGATCTCTGGTCTATGGATTTCATTCTTCAAATCATTAGGACAAGTATGGTGAACCCTCCAAATTATTGGTGCATTGGCCTACCAGGAACCCAAACTTCCTGTATCCCTACTGAGTAGAACAAGGGCTTGGCACCTTCTAAGCATGTTCTGTACATATGAATGACACCCCTCCCTAAATCTCTCCTGAGGTATTCCTTCATCATATTTCCTGTACTGCTAAACCATTCTGCTAGCAACAGAGTATTTAAACCAAACAAAATGGCCTTGGTTGTCTCCAACCCTCAATTTAAATGGAAAGGAATTCATTTGAATCACAGGTGATTCCAAATTACTGTATACATTGATTTATAATAAGTACTTACATAATTTTACTACCTGGAGACCTTAAATTACATGTCAGACAGCATTCATGCATTTATTATGTACTTGCAATGTATTGACCTTGTTTTCTTCAAAATGCTGGTGTGGCTTCCATGGGCCTACTTTGCTCCCCAGGCAGCTCACTGCAAGTTTGTCAAAAAGTGGAGCCATGGAGCATTGATCATTTATTATTTTATTTTATTTTATATATTTTTCTTTACTGAACAAGTATCAAGGATAATTGAAAGAAATTAAACAAAAAAACAACAAAGCAAAACAAAAACTTGACCTGGTGTGATGTTTTTAAGTATTGATTGTCAACGTGATAGATATAGCATCACCTCTGAGGAATTACATAATTAGTTTAGCCTCTGAGTGTGTTTATGAGGGGTTATCTTGATCAGGTGAATTAAGGAGGGAAGAATAAATTCAAGCTGTGGGTGTCATCATTCCATGGCCCACCAGAATTCCTAGCTCACCTCATTTTCCTCGGTGTTTTACTCAAGGTGGCCAGCTTCTGTTCTCCTGTCCCTGAAATAATGGATTGTAACTTAAAAACATAAACTGAAGTAAGCCCTTTGATATGCCATGGAATTTATGAAATGTTTTTAGAGCAAATTCATGCTTCTCTTTCTAGTTGGAACAAGTCTTTACCTTCTAAATATTTAGAATCTCTTTGGGATAGAAATATATTTCTGGGATGGAGAGATGGCTCATCGGTTAACGCACTTGCCTGAAAAACCTAATAACTCAGATTCAGTTTCTCAGTACCCTTGCAAAACCCAATGTGCAATGGAGAGCATGCATCTGGAGTTTGTATACAGTGGCTGAAGGCCCTGGCATGTCCATTCTCTCTCTCTCTCTCTCTCTCTCTCTCTCTCTCTCTCTCTCTCTCTCTCTCTCTCCCTCTGTCTCCTTTAGTTTGTAAATAAATAAATAAATACAATTTAAAGCATTATAAATAGAAAGAAGGAAATATATTTATAAAGCAGCTATTTTTAAAAATATTTTATTTATTCATTCTCAAGCAGACAGACAGAGAGAGAGAGAGAGAGAGAGAGAGAGAGAGAGAGCACCAGGGCCACCAACTTGTGGGTCTGACTTATGTGGGTACTGGGGAACTGAACCAGGGACCTTAGGCACTGGAGGCAAGTGCCTTAACCGCTCAGCCATCTCTCTAGCCCTAAAGCAGTCATTTTTAATTTATTGATTTTTTGCAAGTATATATTTTTAACATTCTCCACTCTCATTCCTTCTCTTGATGCCTCTGGCAAAACCTCTTCCATGGAACCCCTTATTCTTCCCAAGGATTTCCTATTCCACCTTAATGTCTCTCTCATTTCCTTCTGGTACAGGTGTGAGCCACTGAGATGTATCAGTGTTTCCTGCAAATACCGTATTTAATACAGGAAGATGAGAATGACAATGGAGCAATAAGAAAGGCAATGCTTAAAAGGCCTTCTATGCTTCTGATATTATTCATCTCATTACGTGCATCTTGCAAATTGTTAACTGATACATGCACATTGCTTTGTGCTCTGTAAATGATTTTCATATGCATTTATTGCTATTATCACCACAAAATCATGTTATGTATTTTCTCCTTTCCGGGTGGAAACTGATTCTTCATCCAAGTAAAACATCTCCCAAGAGTCTCGTTTCCAACACACCTTGCATGTCTTGACTCTACTTATTTTCCCATACTTTTCTCTGGTCCCCTACATTGCCTGCATGCACAGCCTCTCCTAGTCTTTGGAGATGATCCATGCACCAATTATTTTTCCTCTACCCACTCCAAACAAACACTCTTTTACTACCAACAATAACAAATTATATTAGTTTTCTCTTTCATAGAGATTTATGTAAATACTACTTATTTAAATTATCCTTAGTGTTTCTATGGAGACTGTGTAGAGGAAGGGCTTAGCGTTTGAGGGTGCTGGCTGACTAGAAACATTCACCGAGACATAAAAATGTTTTCCTCTCATTAGATTGCTCTATGAGGTCCCAGATTGATGCATGAGCCTAACAAATGGTAAATATATGATTGAGGGAGATTTATAGTGTCAGAGGCAGGGGCACAAAAAGTGACATTGTCGTCTGATGTTTGCAAAGATGCAAAGATCTAAATATTTATTTGGATAAGAATGTATCTTTCAGTGAAACTTAAAAGATGGAGTTTCATATATGACTCAAAGTATGTGGTCTTGTGATTGGAGATACACATGTATATTTTAATTGATAAGACAAACTATGTTATTTCTTATGAATGGGATTTTTATTTGGGTTGTAAATTAAAGCACCTAAGAGAGAAATTTAAAATGTTAATTTAAATTCTTATTGAATTATAAATAAAATGTTCTTACCCATAAGTATAACAAGCATATTTGGAGACATGAGCAGTGATTCCTGCTGGTCGGTAATCTATACAGTCAGAAGTTAAGGATGGGAGGGCAACCCTCATACATTTTATCAGGGACAGGAGAAAAAGTTAAGTCATAAAACATGTATAACAAAGAGCTTTCTCCTACCACCAGAAAATTTATGTTCAAGACTAAATTAGTTTCTTATAAATTATGTACAACCTCTTATGAAGTTAGCAAAAACATGGCCCAGAATTCTTTGAGCTTGTTTCTATTATAAATTCCATAGCATTTTTGAAAGTAATTATATTCAGTTTTATAAAAAAAATCTTAAGCAAAGATAACATAATTTCATCACTTGTTTTTGTTAAGTCATGATGTTCCACGAGAAGCTTATATTAGCATGGAAAATAAAGCAATATGGAAATTACACCAGAGCTTTTAATGTGACCCTTTGCTATTTCTCACAGGTGTATCTGAAGTCTAATAACTTTCCTGTTTCCATAGACCAGGGTGGATTATCTGATTATACCTGTAATAATAGGTAAGCCTGGTATTCTAAAGAAAGGTCAAGGGGATAGTTTCAAATATTCAATAAGAAAAAAACTCCATGAAGCATATAGCTTTGACTTTTTTTCTCCATGTGAAACAACGTATACAAACAAAAAGTACATTGTTTTTACACTGTGTGATGCACAATACTTGCATTTGTGTTTACAACTTTCTACGGGAGTTTAGAATGGCTACTTTGCAATGACACTCATAAATTTCTTCACAGAATTAAAAGCGGAACAACCTTTCTGAAGAGCAATAGGAGACCATTTAATGTGTCTTGAAAATGTTTATGACCCTTCGCTCAGTGATTTTTTTTTAAGTTTAAAAATATATTGGTTCACATACCTAGTGAAATTCACCATACAACATATTAAAAGAAGCCAGTATAATGGTTACTCTTCATTGTCAACCTGAGTGGCTTGTGATGCTTAGGGGCCGTCGTTTACAGAGAAGCCTCTGACATAAAGAATGGATTCATCTCCTTAGGGGTTCATAACCAGATGGTATTATTGGGAGCAGTAGATGGTAGGAACCAAGGGCGATCTGGAAGTTGGTGACAGGGAGAAGGTTCCTAGAGATGATATTCTGCCTTGGCCTCCTCCAGTTACTCCTTTCTCTGCTTCTTGTCAGATCTACCCACGGTGATGGTCTGACACTGCTGAAACCATGATACAGTTCATCTTCCACCCTTCAGGTTGTTTCTGTCAACTGTTTTGTCTCCCTGATAATAAAAGTGACAAACACAGCAGCTTAGTAAAACAGGAAGTCTTGGACACACCAATTTAATATTTCACAGAACACTGAGAAAGAAATCCAGATACAAGTGAAAAGATTCTTAGATCTTGGGCCAGTGAAGTATCAGCCCCACTGAAGCCAATAGGAAGTCAAGATGATTTTACTACTATCTTAGCAGGACTCCATAGGCTTGGAAAGAAACTCCCAGACCTGACATCTTTTTGACAAAGAAAGACAATGACCATACGTTTAATATGCTGAATTTTCTGGGGATTATCTTTGGCTTCTGTCTCACATACCTTGAAGAGCATATTGGGATACACCAATAAAACAGGTATTTTATTTTAACATCACCTGCAACTTTGTGTGAAATGGAGAATTTGATCAGGATAAAGTTTGTTTTACTTATCATTGAAATTATGCATTTTAACGTACTGATGCTTTTAGTTAAATGCATTCAAGTATAAAATATTTAAAAGTTTTCACTTACAATGAGGGAAACATTTAGAGCCGTGAAGTGTAATGAGTTTATGGTACATCTTTAAATTTTAATTTTCTCTTTTGTTCCTGCACCATAAATAAGAGTATAGTCTAGGAGGAAGAGAAAGATGTTTGCTCCAGGAGATAAAAACAGTATTGCAAAGTCATTTTGCTCCTGGAGAGAGTGTTATTCATTTTTGAAGAAACATTGTGGCAATTTCAAACCTGGAGCTTTGTTGTCTCAAATCCATTAGTGACCACTTTAATGAGGACTATCTGCTATGGTTCTAGACATGAACATCTGGTTATTCCAGAGTGAGCTCCAGCCAGAACTTGATCAAGTAGCAAATGGTAAGAAATTCTAATTTTTCCCTCTCTATAGATCTAAAAGATATTATAAGGTAAGGGATTGCCTTCTCCACGAGCCACTGTGTGCTTGCTAAGCTGCATGAATCACATCAGCTTTTCCCACACCCAGCCTTCTTTACCATTAATTATTTGTGAAGCTGCAATATTCAGGATTTCTCAAACTTTACAGAACAAAAGGAAATACTCATTTTCTCATTTGAAAACCTGCTTTGTTAAGTTAATGCTTAGAAATAGAAATTTAATTTTAGATGTCATTCACACAATTCTTTTAATAAACTGAGCATTAACTGTTTGTTGGAACTGACTTAAAAATCAGAACCAGTTGTTTATTGATTAGACTTTCACTAATATTAACTTTAACTTCTCAGTGACATTCAATTGCGTTTATTTTCCCTGCAAAAAAAATGAGAAAGCTACCTACAGAGCATGGGATTTTGATGTAATGTATATTTTATCTTTACTTTCAAATGTGTTCTAGTCTAGTTTTCCTTGATTATTTACGTTTTTAAATAATTTATGATACTTGTACCATTTTATTTTATTTCACTTAAAACCAACTCTCAAAACTGTGAGAAAATATTGATCACCTTAGAGTTACTCCCCGTATAATGGGTGAACACACCTTTCTGTTCCTTTTAGAATAATAATTACAGCTTTGATTTAATAATGCTTGCATGAAAGTAGACCTAATTAATGAGCACTTCCCAGGTGTACATGGAAGAGACATTCTGTACTTACAAGAAGACTCTTGTCCACAATATCACACAGAGAGGTTTGGAGCCAAGGATCTTAACCAGGCAATGACATGTAGAGCTTCAAATTATTCCACATTACATTTGTCTTTTCTGAACTATGCTTCGAACAGAGGACAATACCTGCTGCACACAAGGGAATTATTTGAAATGGACATGTTATTTAAATCATTTGATCCTCCAAGTTGTAATGCAATGCATAGAAAGTATATTGTACTATGACAACACCGGTGAATATTAAAATCATCATATGATGTCATATTTCTATGACTACTTGGAAATATTATGTTGGGAAAATGTAAAGTGGTGGATTAAATATTCACATCCGGGTTGGAGAGATGGCTGAGTAGTTAAGTGTGCTTCGTGCACAAGCAAGAGGTCCTGAGGGGCCCAAGGCTGCCAGAGTCTGAGCCTGTAGAATCCACATAAGCAGCTGGACTTACATAACCATCTGTAACCCTAGAGCTATGGGTAGTCATGCAGGGCCATGAATGACAAACTGGGGAATCAGTAAGAAACTCTGCACTGAGGAAAAACAGGTGGGTGAGGGATGGAGGAGGAAAAATGACAGTTTTCTTCCAGTCACTGTAGGAGAGGGCACCCGGGGCTACTTAGCACATGTGCACTTACAGTGACGCACACCACACACACCACACCTCCCAGCACACACACACACACACACACACACACACACACACACACACACACACCACAAACGTCACATAGATTGTGTGCCAAGAATTTCATATTATTATTTTAATTTAATGGGTATCTGAATTATTGAACACATGTTTTATGACTTATTTCAAAAGGGTGAACAATTTAATTATTAATATTACTCAAATATATTGAAATCGCAATTATCTATTAATGACTCTACTTAGTGTTATATTTTATAGGAATTTGCAAACCCTATGGAAAACTATGTTTCAATTTCAACTAAATTTTCCTATTTATTTATTAATTCATGAGATTTTTTTTACTTTACCTTTTTTTTTTTCACTTAGTACCCCAGTTGGCCTTGAACTTGTAATCCTCCTACCTCAGTCTTCCAAATGTTCTGGTTACAGGCATGTGTCACGATGCCAGGCTTTCCTCATTTACTTCTAATACAGATGATAAACTGATATGCTTATTGTAGATGGTTTGGAAAGTTTAGACAAGAGAATGTGAACACATAAAGACAAAAATCGTATAGTTTTCCATAATCTCACTTAGAAAGATGAGGGTCACACATCTTTCCCTTGGGCATTGGGCAATTATGGGTATTGTTAGAGCCCTATTAAAGTAAAAAAAAATTAAAAAGTGATAAAATGTGAAACATCCTTCTAACATTGGTTGAATGTCTCCTGTACTATGTTGATATTAATATTCTCTTTAGAGATGAGAAATATGACATATACATTTTCCAATAAGGGAATGAGGAGAGATTATTATCCTATCAAATTTTTACACTCTCTACCAAGTTTCATGACTGACAAGTACTAAGAATTTACACATCATTCCAGATTATATTCTAAATTATTTCACACAGCTTTGCAATGTATTCCCTTATGAAAAGTGACATTTGCATAGTGTAAGGTATAATTCTGCATTCTTTTTCTCACTGCATATTAGCTTGAGAGATATGTTTTGCTCTAAAGATGTAGTTGATTCTGCATAACTTAGCTTAATCAAAACCACATTGAAATGTGAAAGTCATACTTATCTCCTGAAGTTAATAATTATTGCTGAGTGCAACCTCCAATGTTAGAGAAAGCCTAGCATTCTTCCTAAATGGGAAAAATACATTTTCTCTTTACTGATCTATGTCTTTCTTATCTTACATAGTTTAGGGTCATTTCCCCTAAACATTCCAAATTCTACCCCACTCAAATCTGCAGAATACATAGAATGAAATAATGCCCGGTTTCTACATTTAGACTTCTGTCACAGTAGCCCAGAGCAATTCAATATTTCCTCTTTGAAATTTCATCCACCACACTGAGACTTCCTGGAAGCAATTTTTAAGCTTATTGGTTTAGTATCAATGAGGTCTTCAAATGCAGGCTGTCATTTCAATGAGTGAAAGGGAACTTAATTCATCGCATCTGCTATTTACATCAGTGTATTCACACACGCACATTAGTGTTGCTAAGTAACTCAGCCGCTCCTTCCCTCAGCCAGGGGCAAAGCATAAACAACTGGCATGAGATCACCAGGCTTATCACTGTGCACCGTCTTCTCCATTGCTCATTCTCTCATTGCCGAATGACATTTTAAAACCCTAGAGTGTTTAAGTTAGCCTGGGCAGCCAACTGTCTGCAAATATCTTAAAAATTGAAATTAAACACACTAAATAGCCAGTCAACTTTTGCATATCCTACTGCCTGTAATTGATTCCCCGATGGACATTCTTACATCCAAGATCCTATAGTCCATTATAGGATTTTGTCTATTCATTGCCTAATCCCTTAGAATGAAAATCACAATGAATCCATTCCTCAAGTTATTGGATTTTCTAGAATTTTTATTCATTTAACTTAGTTTCATTCTATGTTGGTTGTTTTTTTTTTGAAGATGTATTCCAGTCTATGGCCATATCACCCTGAACACGCCCGATCTTGTCTGAAGATGTATTCCAAGTTTATTAGAAAGCCAGTATCTAACCAATCATTTAAATCAGTTTTAAATTTGGAAATCTGAATATTATCAGCTCTGAGCATAGGTCAGTAATAGAATGGTTTTGCAATGCATGGAAGGCTCTAGGATTGGACTCAGCCCTCCAAAATGAAATGAATAACAATTGCTTTTCATTTTTATTTTTCATTAAAATTTTTTTCTTGGTAGGGTCATACTCAGTTTAGATGACAGTGAATGTAGCATTGATTATGGCTTCTCCACATCTCACGTATGGTAAACTTCACCCCTGCACTGAGGTTTCTTGTGTTTGGACTTGAGACATTTAGGTGGGTGATTTGGATTCCCAGCACAGTTAGTCTTTATGTGATGAGAAAGAGTGTTTCTGCTCTGTCTCACCATGTGATATGACCACTGTGCTATGATGCCTCAAGAAGACCTACACATCTTGCCACGGCCATGCTCAGAGACTTCCGGACCTCCAGAACCATGAGCTAAATAGCCCCAATTCATTATCAGTGACTCAGCTTGGGAGGCAGGCAATAGACTAATGATTTAACTGGTGAGCACATTCAACAGCAGGGGCAAAACTAAAATGACTTACATGTGGCTTCTGCTCCTAAAACAAGTTCAGTCTAGTGAAGAAATTCAACCATGTAAACGCTTGAATGTGAAAGTTTTTAAACTATTATCTTTTTAATATTATTTATTTATTTGCAAGGAGAGAGAGAGAGAGAGAGAGAGAGAGAGAGAGAGAGAGAGAAAGCACCAGGGCATCTTGCTGCTACAAATAAACTCTAGACACATGTGCCCCTGTGTGCATCTGAATTTACATTTATGTGGGTACTGGGGAATCAAACTCAGGTCATCAGGCTTTGCAAACAATTGCCTTATCCACTAAGCCATCTCTTCAGCCCAGTGATATTCTTAATGGTTGTACTAGAGTGGCTTTCTCCTATAAATGATATTTTAAAAGACTATGTGGTGCTTGACTTTAACTTTATATAGGTGAGGATTTAGGGATTTATGGTCATCATGGGATGGCAAAATTGTTTATGAAATTAGGGAAGAGGCAGGTAGCTGTGGCCCTAGCTAGTGTGACCAAAAATGTCATTGTCATGAAGTGTCTCTATGGAACAAATGCTTGACTGGAGACAGCACTTGTAAGTTAGAAAACTGGAAGGCAGGGGTTCTTCATTAGAAATGGGCCGAGGGGCTTTCAGTGCCATTATTTATAGTGATTCAGGATTTCTGAGAATTTATTGTTACTTTCTCAGTCCATACTTAAATGTTTGTTTAAATTAATCCTAATAAGTGCCTTATTGGCTTTTTGTAAATATGCTCCATCAGTGAGACTATACATTAAAACAGAGTATATGCTTCTAAGTTTTTTAAAGACACACAAAGACAAGCATATCAAAAAATAAGAAAAACATAGTTTAAGACACACTTATTTACTAAACAGCATGTGTTGTATACGATTCCATTAATTAGGAAATTCTCCTGAAACTTCTATAAGTTAAATTTGATCAATGTGACCTTGTATATCCCAAATAAATGTCTCATTGAACAGTCATCAATTTATCCCTGGCACAGTTTACATGTTTTCAAAGTGAACATTGATTTAGTAAAAAATATTGATTTTTCTTTAGAGTTTTTTAACACAAGTATAACTGAGTAATTATGATACAGCCTTAAGATTAACTTCACAGGTTGATTTCAAAGTAATAATCTTAGAAAAATAATCAATATCTGTGGAGTGCCAGTGTCTTTCTTGAGGTACGACTAAGTTAGACTTTCCAGTAATTAAAAATACAGTCAAGGATCTTGAGTAGTGCACCCCATGTCTTATCAAAGAAACCTGGCGAAGTCCATAGGAAGCTTGAATACTCAATGAGCCATTGATTAGAAACAACACTAGGAAATGCGAACAGATTCTGAAAAGCCTGTTGCATGGACTCAAATTAATTAATTGCCACTTCCACCTAAGAGAGTGCATCCCACCAAATTGGCATTACACAAATATAATAAAAAATGGTTAGAAATCAATTGTCTGTACTTCAATCATGGATTACATATTTCTGGGCAAATAACTGGGGTTCTTTGTCCTTCATGAATGGTTTACATTGCTAAGTAGATAAGAGACCGTTGGATATGACTGGAATATGCTTGGACAGAGTTAGGTAAGGGAGGAGTCATTCCCTCATCACGAGAGCTCATTTTGCTTTTAATTTTCTATTGTAACAGTTGTATAAGGAAAAGCTGTTTGGTTGACATATCATGAGTCCCAGAAATTCAGTTTTGCCTGGATAATTTCCATCTTTTGTTAGATGGCTAAACACATGCTACTTGGATGTAGTAATCATTTTTTTTAAATTTCCTTTATTACTCTACCAGTTTCCCCCCTTTTTAAAAACTTAAATTTGAAAAAGCTTTCTCTTAAAAGTTTTTAAACCCAAACACAAAATATCAGATACATCTAAAAGTCTGTTTGAATCTTTCTTTCATTTCTTCCCTCTTTCTTCTTTTTTCACTGTTTGAATTGTTAGTACAGTTCCTGTACAACACAGATATGTGATTATACAACTTTCCAAAATCTGGATGTGATAATAAAACTGATAATTTGATATAGTATGTTTGTGCTTTTTGTTTATAGTTACCATGTATTCTTCATTATTTCCATATGATCCAACTTTGCACAAAAACATATTTATACCAAACCAATTCTTTTTACTATGTCATTAAATATCAATCCTTCAAAGGTGACCTTTTCAAAGTATGCCGGCTTTTGTTGGGTGACTGTTTTCTTCAGTATTTTAGTATTTATCAGGGAGAGAATGAGAAAAGCAATATGTGACTACTTCTAGCAGTAGCAGACCCTTTTTTCCTGAGACATTTTTTAAGTCTTAAATATATATTTATTGTCCATAATGAGTTACATTATTCCCTGGGCAAACAATGAGTTGTTATCCCCAATTTCCCAATGCCACATCTCCCCATCCCAATTTTTAAATCCGTTATCTAGTTAAGCTAATCTGCACCCAGTAGCTCAAAACTTGTAAGACAGTAGAGATTAAGTAAAAAAAAATCAGCCATCATTATTTTTCGTTTTGAAAGTAGAATGAAGCTTAGGGAATTTGGAGCATGTGTGGTGCCTTAGACAGTTAATAAAACAGCCCATCTCTACTGGCCTGATCAGAAGTTCCTGGGAGATTCTTTCCCATCCTGCTGTGCTGTTCTCCTCCTAGCCTGGCTTTGTTGATGGAAATTCTACTGAAGACCAAGTGAGTGCATTATGCCTGTACATTGTGTCTGCTGCACTTCAGAGGAGTAATAGCAAAATAAAACCATTTCCTTCACATAAACAAATTACCTGAGGAAGTCACTAATAGTATCTGATGATGAGAGCCTGAATTTCAGAAGGTGCTTGAGAGAGAAAAAATAAACATGCTCTTAAAGAAAATTACATTTGAAAATGTGGTTATTATTCCTATCTCTTTAAATATGGCTACATTCACATGAAAATTGAATACATATATTATTTCTAAAATATTTCCTTCTGATTGCCCCATACTTAAACTTCAGAATTCAGAGATATTTTTTGTATATGTGCTGCCAAAGCGAGCACTACAGAGATATTGTTAACTATTTCCTGACTACCTTTCTTCTGACTAAACAGTGTTCTTTCATTTCTTGGTTGCCCCCTAGCCAGGCTGATCACTGTTCTGGCTGAGAAATGCTTTGTCTTTCAATGTCTCCTATGCCGAAAACTTGATCCCAGTCTGGTGATGTAAGACCCTGGAATCTTGAAGAGGTGGATTTGAGTGGGAGGTAATTGTCATGAAAGCCACAATGGTTAATAATCATTGTATCTCTTCAACAATCTTACAGAGCCTCTATTGGCATGCCAAGATTAAACACAAGAGTCAGTCAATTCTAGTTGTCAAGTGGGTTCTGTGTCACAAGAATAGATGGATTTTGTCAGGAATAAATTGGTACACCCAGGTATGGAAGTGCACATACCACCTCATCACTCTGGAATCTGAAGCAGGAGAATGACAAATGGGATTATACAACCTCCAGAATTAAAACACAAGCCAAGTTATTTTTATTTAAATGTTTTATTTATTTATTACAGACAAAGAATGGAAGATGAAAGAAAGAAAGATGGAAGGAAAGAAGGAAGGAAAGAAAAAAGAAAGGAAAAGGAAAGAAGGAAGGAAGGAATATGAATGGTTAAGCCAGGCCCTCCCCCCCAAAAAAAAAAAAGAACTAAACACATGTGCCACTATGCATGTCTGGCTTTACATGGGAACTGAGGAATCAAACCTGGGTTTTCTCTCTTTGTAAACAAGAGCCTCTAACCACTGAGCAATCTCTTCAGCCCCCAATTGTTTTAATAGGCCATCTATACTACTTACGCAGCCTCTCCTTGCATTGTAGGTGGTTCTGTTTTCTATTGACATGCACTTCTGCCAGGAAACCATCTGTCACCTAGTGAGGTATCCACAGGCCCTTAACGAGGCTGAACACCTGGATCCACTTAATCATAGATTATACCATCCAAAACCGAAACTTTTCTGCAGTTCTCAAACTCAGACATCTTGTTGTAGCAACACAAGATGGAATATAACACTCATTATCATGTTTTTTAATGAATCATGTACAGACCCCCATCAGTGGAGATGTCAATGTTCCAAATACTCATCTTGTGAAAAAGAGCGTCCTATATGTGTACAAATTCAGACTACTTTTCATCAAGGAATGAAAGTAATACTTCAACAACAGGGTTTTGCCTCAGGCCTGGGGAGGGCACTCAAGGGCTTTGACAGAATTCTGTCTTCTTGTTGGAGCCTCATGGGTCGCTTTGGTCAACATCTCAGTGAGGGAAGGCCACCACAGTCATATCATGGAGGATCCATATGGATCCCAGCAGTGAATGATGGGATGAACAAGGGACCCACAGCCACAGCCAGTCAATCAACACAGGATAAGCCTGTGAGACAGAAACCAATGATTTTCGACACAAAGACCCCTAAGCTCACAACATTAAAGCAGCCTTAATACTCATCCACCACGACTCAGGGAACTGAGCAGAAGAGGGGCGGAAAGATTGAGACTATCCAGAGGCATGGTACCCCTCAGCAACAACATACTAGGGCCAGGAGAACCTGGCTGAATACTAGGCTATTGATGGGCCCCTGCCACAAGGACTGATCCAGACGGCCCACGGAGGAGGATATCTAGCTGATTGGGGATGGGGAGGGGAGGCATTGGGGAATTGGGGATAACAACTCATTGTTTACCCACTAAATAATGTAACTCATTATGGACAATAAAAAAAAAAGAAAGTACTACTATCTCTAAAATTTTTGACATGAAATCTCAAGAGAAAAAGATGAGGAAATTCTACACAGAATGACTTAAATAGTATATAATCAAATAAAATCTTATGAAAAGTACCAAATTAGTGTGAATATGAAGGAAGCAAAATATGACCCTGTAGGAACATATATAAAGGAAATAAAGGAGAACACATGAAGAAATAGTTCTATTCAGGGAGTTACATTTTTTTTTAATATATATTTATTGTCCATAATGAGTTACATTATTTAGTGGGCAAACCATGCGTTGATATCCCGAATTCCCCAATTCCCCCCCTCCCCATCCCTGATCAGTTGTATATCCTCCTCTGTGGGCTGTCTGTATTAGTCCTTGTGGCAAGGTATCCTGTATATCTTAGTACTCATCCCAGTCTTCCTGGCCATTTTTTAGAGGTGAAAAATATCCAGTATAGAATCATTTATATATATATATATATATATATATATATATATATATATATATATATATATATATATATATATATATATATATATATATATATTATATATATGCTACAAATATATACATAAAATTTATTATATATAATAAATGTTAAGGAAAATTCTAAGAACATTTTTCTAAGATACTGTATTATATGTTTGTATATATGCTATAATATATTTCATACATACATATCTTCATATAAATATATATTCATGCACATATTATTAAATATATTTTCACATATAAATATACTCATATATTAGTACTTATTTTTTCATATATATGTAAAAATAAAGTGAAAAGCTGAGGACTCTGGGAAGAATTTCAAACCTTTGCCAATCATCATCATTTCTGGCATGTACGAGGAAATGTGGAGAACTAATTAAGCTTTCTAGTACTTTCCTCACCTTTGTGGGAACACGAAGGAAACTGAGTCCATTATACATACATTTAGTCAGAAAATCACAGAGAAATAGGTACTTTCTCTGTGTGATTCCAGAAGGCTGTTCTGGAGAAGTGCATCACTCTGGGTTGTATCTGACTGCAAATGGTGGTGTCTCACTGGATAGACATTTACTTGAGAGAGAAAAACATCATAAAACAGACATTTCCTATATGCCTCAGCAGTCTCAACAATGCAAGTGCAGACTCAACCTCTTATCTCTCATATCTTTTTTTTACAGAGACACAATACTAGTATTTAATCTACACGATACATTTAAATTTTATCAACTATTGCAATAATGCTCTTGCTTTCTAACAATCCAGAATGATACATGCACTTAGCTTCATTCTTCCTTGGCTTTCTTTTATTTTATAAATATCTTTATTATGAATAATTATATACATTGTATGAGCAAATCTTGTGAAGGTGTCCCCGTTTCCCTCCTCTCTGTCCCCTACCCACTGGGGTCCTTCCTCGGTGTGCATACTGGATCTGTCCATAGGTTAGGGGGGTTATGAACTGCACCAGAGGTAGACAGTTTTTCTTCCCATTTTGTGTATTGTTGCTGAGGAGACAATATATCCAGATATTCTCCTCCACCATGGCTCTTACATTCTTTCCGCCCCCTTTTCCGCTCAGTTCCCTGAGTCATAGTGGGAGAGTTTTAAAATCTGCTTTGTTGTTGAGATCTTAAGTATCTCTGGAACTTTGACCTGGGTTGTGATTGGTATCCCTGGTGTCTGTCTCCATTGACCTTTCATGGATTATCAGACTTGCTGTGGTGATTGGTCTCCTGTTTGTCTCCTCACTTTCTAGTAGGTTTCATTTTGGCCCTGTGTGAAGGCTAGGTATGGTTTGTCTCCTGCCAGGATGTCAGCCATCATCCAATGTCTTGTTGGTGGGATTGAGTTACAGGAGCAGATTTTTTCTTATTTCCAGATGGTAATATTTTCTTTTGTGGATGAAAAGAGTATATTAGATGCATGCTTTATATTTTAATAAGACTGTCTTTGACTATAATTTTGAAATCTGAATTTTAACATTTTTTTCTCTCACTGGCTATTTTAAGAAAATAATTACCATACTAAGTGAACACAATATCTGTAAATTGTTATAACTTTTTGAAAAAATATAAAAATATTAGGATAGAGAGGTATAAATGGGAAACTAAAATTGAGCGGCAAAGTTATAACTAGATTGCATTGAAGATTAAGATTTTCCCAATATTTGTTATAATACATAGCCCATTGAGATGATGTGTAGCAGTCAGATTATTATTTTTTCATTAAAACAGTATATATCTAAAAACCAAATATTATTTTTTTCCAGATTCATTATGGGTTAAATGTGAAATTCACACACAGGCTCATGTGTCTGACCCCTGGTTCCAAGCTGTTGATTGCAGTTTGGGAGGTCATCAGACTTTAGAAAGGTTAGCTAGTGGAAGTGGTTGATGGGTGGATGTTTAGAGGTTTATAAAAAATAAAAATAAATAAAAAAATAAATTAGCCCCAAGGACAGATACAGTATGTGCACTGAGGATGGTCTCCAGTGGATTGGGGACAGAGAAGAGGGAAATGGGCTACCATCACAAGATTTGCTCATACAATGTATACAATTATCAATAATAAAGATATTTTTAAAAATTCAAAGAAAAACATTTCTAATAGACATGACTTTTTATCTCATAAAAAAGCCTGCCTTCACTTAACTTGCATAGTGTCTCATATTTTGTATTTGAAAAGAATAGTAACATATGCACCAATAAATGTAAAAAATCTGAATTTGGAGGCAGAATGTTGATAATTTTATGTGAACATGAACACATATTTGCATCCACACACTATGCCTTCTCACAGTGTTTCTTTGTGTTCTATATTGTACAGTACTTCATAAGATATATGTCTAACCTCATATAAATATAATTTTCCTTTTGATTTTAATGTAGCCATTAGAAAAAATGTAAATGCAACAGTTCAATGTCAAAGGAAACATTCACAATGGTAATGATTGCAATGGATGCCAAATGGAGCCTTGAAAATTAAAATCATTGTCAGTTTTAAACATTTTTCCAATTCTCATTTTTCCCCAGTGTCTGGGGTGTTGATAAGTATAAATTAAGAAATCTGAAATGACACTAAGCTTGCTTGATGATTAACTGTTGGGATATAAAGCAATCAGTATTCAAAAATCAACCAGGCTGAATTAAATACATTTTCAACCTTCAAGAGTATTGTTTTGTTATCTTAACTCCTGCAAAATAAAAATGTGCAATATAAAAAGGATTTGTGTTTTATAATTAATGAAAACCTTGGATACCAATTGGAAAAAAATAAAATGACAGAACTCTTATGAGTGAATAGAACAGGAAGTAAGAATCTCTCCAGCTAGTCCTCAAGAGAAAGGTGGAGACAGGAGGTAAGCTGTGTACTATATCTCTGCCATCAACAAGTTTGCCACCCCTTGGATGTACTTTCTCCCCTCTTTTTCGAGGTAAAAATCATGTTTTCCTTTGGATATTTCAAAGAAGATTCTGGAAATGCCTGGTGTCTTTATGTCATCTTTGCCCTTCTGCTCTCCATGTATCAGAGTGTGAGTGATCATGTCACATGGGATGTAGAAGTAATCTGATAGATCCTTAATGTGTAGGTGAGAAAGTACTGAATTGGTTCCTGAGTGATCCTTTGATATTTGGGTGAAATAGATAGATCACTTCAAAGACAGTATTGCTTTGGACATAGATACACACAAATAACACTAAATTGGTCTTTTTATTTGAACCCTAAATAGATTTTCAATCCACAAGCTTGATCTTCTAGCACTGTGTCTAATTTCTTCCTGAATAGGGTCCCTTAAATCAGTCTTCCTTGGGTTCCATAGGGTTGTATGCATTCAAGTTACTGAGACATTTCTTAACTTTTGGCTGGCATATCAAACCTAAGTCACTTGATAGTATGAAATGCCTTCTACATAATTTCCTTCCATTTTTCTCATGTCCACCTCTTCCAGGTGTTTCTGGGATGTTGTTTTCCATCACTGTAACTGACCTTGTAACAGTCCTTCCTTGGGTTTCAGTGCTTTTCAGTCAACTCCATTCTTGTAGTGTGATATTTAGATATACTTCCTTCAAGAAGTTTTATTGGCCCCTGTATTAGTTACTTTTCTAATTGCTGTGATTGGACAATAAGCATCTTAATGAAGGAAGGGTTGACATTGGCTGCTAGGTACAGCCTGCCATAGTGTGGACACTGACAGCAGGAGTGTAAGGGTTAATGTTCATCTCTCAGTGGACCAGCTTTCTCCAGTTCCTGAATTGACTTTCCTTTTGGCTTTAAGAAACCATCCAGTTGTAGTGGTATATAGCAGTGTCTACTCATTATCCTACGGATAATGCCAAGCGCTATAATCCTTCCCACAGAGCCTCTTTCCCAAACTATGCCCCCACTCCCAAAGTTTCCATGTCTTTCAGAACAACAACGACACCATCTAGGGATCATGTGTCCAAACACTTGAGACTCTGTGATGTTTCACATTTAAACCATCAAAGGCCCACCAACAATATCATTTTGTACCACATAGTGAAGTAACCTATTTGCAGGAGTGTATCATAAAAAGCCAAATCATGCTAAGTGACTACCTGTAATTTACAGGAGCAGCTCTCAGAATGAGAGACAGACATTATCAGAGCTACAGATCCTTCTCTATCCACCATCCTTATCATCCAAGCATTTTATTCTAACGTACAGAAAATGAAATGTCACAGTATCGATGGCTAGGAACTCTGCCTACAAGTTATGTGAGAATATAAGAACCTTAGTCACTCTGATGAATTTCATTGAAACAGGACAGATCAGATCTCTTCCTTGCCTCTCAATAGAGGAAGTTAAGGCTCCTCAGTGCTTAGAAGTAGGATAAGACCATTGGGCAATACTGGCTTCAACCATGATCCCAGCCTCCACACTGCTGAATAATCCCATTATCCACTGTGGTCTTTCTTAGAGAGTGAGACAACTTTCTCCATTTCCTGAAGAGGCTTTTTGTCCTTAAGGATCAATACAACTGAAGAAGAATGAACCAGTGGTTAGATGACCATCCAAGGCCAATTCTCTCACCCGTAACACAAACCCATGAGCTGAGTTTGGAATGCTTTTCTTTTGAGGTGATGTCACTGATTATGGGAAACAAAACCAAGAATATAATCCATACTGTCATTTAGAATTGCATGACTCTTGTTGTAGGAATAACTGCACAAAAGATATATATATATATATATATATATATATATATATATATATATATATATATATATATATATATATTATATCTGTATCTCTCTATATTGATATCTAATCTATATCATCTATCTATATATCTATTATCTATCTATCATCTATCTGTCATCTGTCTATATCTATATATTACATATACAAGCAATCATCTTGGTATAGTGTTTCAGTATTTCATAGAGTGTGACTCTTAAACTTTTTATGAGGAGATGTGAGCAAACATCTACTCACCTCAGATAGGTCCTCAAGAATAGAAAAAACAAACAAACAAACAAAGAATTCCACCTAGCCGGGCGTGGTGGCACACGCCTCTAATCCCAGCACTCAGGAGGCAGAGGTAGGAGGATCACCATGAGTTCAAGGCCACCCTGAGACTACAGAGTGAATTCCAGGTCAAACTGGACTAGAGCAAGACCCTACCTCAAAAAACCAAAAGAAGAAGAAGAAGAAAAAGAAGAAGAAGAAGAAGAAGAAGAAGAAGAAGAAGAAGAAGAAGAAGAAGAAGAAGAAGAAGAAGAAGAAGAAGAAGAAGAAGAAGAAGAAGAAGAAGAGGAAGAGGAAGAAGTAGAAGTATATTTCGCTGAAGAGATGGCTTAGCGGTTAAGGTGTTTGCCTGCAATGCAGAAGGACCAGAGTTTGATTTCCCAGTGCCCATGAAAAAGCCAGATGCACAAGAGCACATGTGTCTGGAGTTCATTTGCAGTTGCTGGAGGCCCTGTTGTGCCTATTCTTTCTGTCTCTGTCTGCTTCTCTCTCTCTCTCTCTCTCTCTCTCTCTCTCTCTCTCTCTCAAATAAATAAATAAAATATTAAAAAAAGAATTCCACCCAAGTGTAGCATGCTGAACCAATGGATTTAATTGGAGATATTGTAAGAAGTATAGGTGCGAGGTTATTTACAGGAAAATTTATGGGCAACTACACCACTGGAAAAATATCACACTCTCCAAGTAACTATTAACCACGTGTGTATTCTCATTGAAGGTGAGGCCTTATAACCTCCCACAAGGAAACTTTATTAGGCCTAATATCAAGTGGGTCACCTGTAGGTGATCACACCTGCTGACAGTTTAAGAAGGCAATCTCTCCCAAGAAAATATAGACTGTGTTTGAATTAATGGCTGGAGTCTATGCCCAGTTTTGTAAATATTGTTTGTGTGGATAAGCAGGTTAAGAATATAATGCCCTGAACTGATGACAACATCCTACCTTGGATCAAGAGTTCTTCCATATGATAGGATGAGCTCTTGGTCATTCCTTTCAGTAGAAAATGAACAATCATCTATTGTCATATTTACTACCTTAGAAATAGTGTTGACATTTCTTTAAAGTGAATTACAGTTATAAAGGACCAAGGTTTGCATTTTTGTCAAAAAGATCATTCTAATCTATCTTTCTTTCTTTCTCTTTCTTTCTTTCTTTCTTTCTTTCTTTCTTTCTTTCTTTCTTTCTTTCTTTCTCCTTTCTTTCTTTCTTATTCTTTCTTTTTCTTTCTCTTTCTTTCTTTCTCTCTCTCTCTCTTTCTTTCTTTCCTTCTTTCTTTATTTCGAGCATTCCCATGAAATGTTATTCTAAAGTAATTGAATTTCTAGGATGTTTTAAGCCATGTGTTTAAATGTTCATTTTTGTTTTATCCTATTGTTGGCTGTTTCTTTGAAAGAGCATATATTTTATTCAGTCCTATATAAATTATCTTTGTCTACGAAAATATAATGATTTGGAAATGGAAATTGGATTTAAAGTGTAAATGCTAAAAGCCTATAATAGTCAAATTTATAATTGATAACACTTTCATATTATGGAGAAAAAAATCTGTTTTTCATTTTATTTAAGTAGTCTGTTCTTGTTTATGTCCTGGATTTCTCTTGTCAGATAGCCGTAATTAAAATAATTGATTTTGTGAAAAGGCCCAACAGCGTAATGCTTAACAGTCCATATCAAAAAGGTCAGACACCAATTACTGTAATTTTGCATAAAATGAAATAAAAAAAGCTGCCCCTTTCACTCCAAGCAAGAACTGTTAGGATAATCAGAATTCTCATGAGGCTTTTTCAATCAATACACGCTTCAGTGAGTGATTTCAGGACCAAAATTGAAAAGAGCTCTACAAAATATTCTACTCAGGCCTACAATTACGGTCACACAGAACACAAGTCCTTTCAGAGGACTGATTTTTTTTTTTGCTTGAAAAGATTGATTTCAGTTGTCCAAAAGCCTCATCTTTTGTCTGACACTTTATGTTGAATGCTTCCAAAGTTCAACCCCCATTTTGAATGTTTGCACTCTTTGGATTGACTCCCTGTAGCAAGAGTAATTTTTCCATTTAGATATCTGAATGTTAGCAATAAAATGGAAAAATTTTAGGTGCATATCTTCTATAACTCGATGGGTATCTTTAAACACTACATATGGAAGACAACATTCACATTTAAATAATGTCTTGATTCTGCATGCATATGTTTTTCTATAAAATTTATTTTTCTTTGGAAATCAACTTACCACTATTAGGATAAAAGTTAAGCATTTCATTAATACACATTTAGATGAAGAATGAGTTTGGATCTAGAATGTACAAGAATAAGTAAATTAGCTGATATCATTTTTGTCGTGTGCTGAAAGACAATCTAGCTCTGTCTGTATTTTCTGAATAATCTTGTTGGAAGTGGTGAGGGGAAGTTCCACTGGGTAAGGAAATTAAGCTAAAAAATGCGAAATTACAGAGTAAAAGAAATATATAATAAAATGTTTTATTTAATTTACTATGCTATTATTTTAATTTTTATTTACAGAGAGAAAGAGAGAGAGAGAGAGAGAGAGAGAGAGAGAGAGAGAGAGAGAGAGAGAGAGAGAGAGAGAGAACCAGGGCCTCCAGCCTCTGCAAACAAACTCCAGATAACTGATCCACTATGTGCATCTGGGTACTAGAGAATCGAAATTGGGTCATTAGGCTTTGTAGGCAAGTCCATTAAACCCTGAGCTATCTCTTCAGCCCTATGCTATTATTTATAAAGAGTAATTCTCAGTGGATATTTAATTTTGAAACAGGTATTTTTATTCTTCATATTTTGATCATATACATGCATGAGTCCAATGTGATACTCATCTCCAACATACAGTGAAGAATTATAGCTAATTGATATATCTATACATTTGTTCACCTATCAATTTAATAGTGTGGCATTTGGAATATTCAGTGGATATAAAATTATCCTACTGTCTGAATTTTGTATGCCTGTGAATACTAACTCCCTATTCCCATTCTACTCTCTGTGAGTTGAAGAGTTTAAATTTTATCATATAAGTGAAATTAAGTAGCAATATTTGACTGGTTTTTCAAAATAATCTTCAGGATCACAAGTGTTTTAACAAATGATTTCATCTCTTTTTTAAAGGATGAAGAGTCTTGCAGGATGTCTATTTCTTGCATTTTGTTCCCACATTCACTAGTTTAAATCTACAGGTTGGCTCCTGTACAGGATGTTGGCATGAATTTAAATTTGTTAGTGTATCAAGTCTTTGGAATATCCAGATTCTCACAGGAGCATTTCTGTCTCACATAGTAGCTATGTGGGGAATCACCACATTTTTCTTATTTGACTGTAATATTTTAAATTGTTCCCAACAATGTACAGGGTCCCTTCTTCCTCATGCCCTCTCTCATAGTGATCTTTCATCTTTTTTGTTTGTTGGTTGGCTTTGTTTTGTTTTCTGTTTCATGAGGTTGGGTTTTGCTCTAGCCCAGGCTGACCTGGAATTCACTATGCAGTCCCAGGGTGATCTCAAACTCACAACAATGCTCCTACGTCTACCTCCCAAGTGCTGTGATTAAAGATGTAGACCACCATTGTCAGGTGATCTTTCATCTTTTGATAAAAGTTCCCCTCAGAGGCATGAAGCCCTCTCTCCTTGAATGGTTTGAAGTCTCATTCCAGTGATGATTGGTCATGACCAGCAGGTTTCATGAACCTGCTGGATATTTGCATATATTCTTTGGACAATTATTGGAATGAGTTTCCCCTTTTAGAGTCAGGTTATTTCTTTTCTTGCCATTGGATTGTTACTTAAATGTCTTGGAAATTGACTCTTTATCAGATATAGAATGGGTAATCATTTTATTCCATTCTGTGATGTCTCTTCACTGCTACTCTTTGCCATATAAGACAGTTCATAGACAGTTCAAGGCACTTGTCTATGTTTAATTTTGTTGCTTTACCTTTATAAAAAACAAATATAAATTTGCATGGGGGTGCAGACATCAGAGGCCATTCTTGAGGTCTGTACTCCAGAAGGTCTCTTGTTTCTGAAGACAGATGTTGAGATCACAAATGTGTGGCTCACAGAGGCATTCACCATTGTGAATCTGACTTTAGATGGTTGTGATTGTTATAGAAACTGAACTTTAAGGAGGACTACCCTAAAAAGTATTAGCTTCCACTTGCCCCCAAACACTTTTAAACTTTTACTCAAAAATCAAGAGAAGACCTCAGTATGTTATCTGGCTCAGTTATATTTACCAGCATCAGAAACTAAAAAAGTATGTGTTTTTGAGTTTTAGCCACAATAGTAAAGTTCATGTTCTTGGTTTGTCTCTTCTATATCTCTTCTGCAGCTCCAGAGTCAGAGCTATGTTCTTTGGCTTATAAAATCACAAAGAATGCTGTCATATTTAACACACAGTAGAATTTCAGTTTCTGCCTTGTGTTATCTTTTTTTTTTAATTTTCTTATTTTTTTAAATTATGCTAGGACAAGGGAAATACATCATTTTGTTTCTATAATTTTATGTCTGCAGATAATAAAGTTGTTTCCCATATAGCAGTCGCTCAGTGTATTTCAGGTAAAGGGATTGAATTAAGCATAATCATAGAAAAAAAGTGATTTTTTTTTCAAATGCAACGTTTGTGCTTCATATAATTAATTATATTCATAGTACTTATCTGTGCATTTCAAAGTTAATACCTTTGAAAACAAAAGGGAATGTTCAAAACCCATTTCTATAATGGAAAAAAATCAACATAACAAGAATCAAAATGTGCTTTTGAATATCATGTACAGTGGCAGTAATAATTGAAGTTTCTAGAAGCTTCTGAGGTGTAATAAGCTCCTGTCACAGCTGTCATATGCTTACTTATTAAGCACAGGGGAGCTGTTTGCTGTCTTGGAGAAAGAGAGCTAGACTCCTTGATCATTTCCTTAACTCCACTTTAGATAAAGACTTTAAAAAAATCAGCTTCCATTAACAAGAGTTTCTTCAAACCACTTAGCAGGTCTCTGCTTTCTATCAAGTGTTTAAGATTGAAAAAGTCTGTGGTTTCTTAGGAATTTTTGTTGCTAGTTAATTTCTGCTTCTCACAGGATGTGAATAATTTGTCTCTCTCTCTCTCTTCCTCTCTCACTCATTAAGACACAGAAACATATCACAAAAATGTTCTTTCCTCTAATTCAACAAATGTATACTCCTCATTATATTTATGTTGCTATAAAACAATCCTTCACAAAGAGAAATATTCTTAGTAGGTTTTGTTTTTATAAATCAAGGCATATTCTTGGAAATTATTGGAAATATAACATTCAAGAGCATGATATCTAAAAAATTTCTAATATATATTATATATAATATATATATATGTATATATATATATTATGTAGGCTAATTAATGTGTCATTAATTATCATTAATTATTAGACTACAATATAGGCATCAGAATATTTGAAAACTCAAATAAATTAGTTACTAATTTTGAATGTCAATTAAAAACAACATGCAAAGTGTTGACTTGCTCTACAAATATTGGTAATGGGTAAAGGTTATCACTCAGTTGGTCCTGCATCTGAAACACAAAGACCATATGGGAAGAATATTCTATAATAGTTAATGTCCCTAATTAGATGGGTGTGGTTGAAGTCTATAGTAATTAATTTCCAATGCAATAACTTTAGGGATTAATACCTTAAATGTTATCATATAATGCTTGGATTTAGAAAATTATTTTAGGAATAAAAGGAAATACCAGTACATGTGAGTAATGATGGTTGAAACCACTTCTACAGCAAAACACATTTGCTACTGCCTCTCTCCAGATTAATTTTTATTTCTAAATGCAGGGTAAGCAATTTAGGATGCTAATTCATGCATACTATAAACTTAGGCACAGCTTTCTCACTGTTTAAAAATCATCCAATTCTTCAGGTGATTAACTTCCAAAGGAGGTGTGGTATAGTTTATCTCTGGCTGAACTGGAGTAAAATTATCTTAGGAAAATGAAAACAACTGTTTAGCATAAGATGTTTATCCTTTGATATGTCTACTAAATATAGGTGTATTCAAAGTTGAGAAGACCCAGATTAAAGCTGCCTCATGCATATAAATTAGTATGTTTTTTCACCGTCCTGCTTATCAACCGACTTCCAGCTAAGTTCTCAAAGAGCAGGTAAGGTTCCTGATGAGCCATGCAGGCAATTAACTGACATTATGAATTCCTAACCCTTTTTCTTCATTTTCAGAAAATGCATTTTCTCTATTTGTTTTCCTTTCTTCCCTATGTCTTATCTTAAATTTATCCCTGTTCTCACATAAAATTTTGTCTTTTATCCCACCTCTCCATAAACTTCTTTGGCTCATTTTTTTTCCTCCTATATTTTGTACCCAGGTGTTTTGTATCCACCAAATGATAAGTATAAGAAATGCAGTAAGTCTATGCTTAGATGAACTAAAACACATTTTGTAGGATAATTATATTTATTAAGGAACCATTGTTATCAACCAGTATGGTCTTGGGGATTGTGGACTTTGCTTCCAAATCTATCTAATATTAATTTGCATTTAATAATATAAATCACTTTACCTTTAAGATATGATTTATAACATTAAATTTACATCTTAATATTAGTAAGTGACCTGAATTTTTATTGTAACCCTGATTTACATTATTTTTCATTACAAGTGTTTATCACTTCCATTTTAATGCTGGTGAAAAACATCATGGTGACCTAATTTCTGACATGTCCCATTCTTTACTATACTCTTCTGATGGTAAAAGATAACTTTAGTTTAAGCAAATGAATCCCAAATAAATTCTAGGCAACATAGCTCCCAGTTCCCATTTGGAAATTATTCATGGATACAAAACTGAAACTTAGAAACACTCTAGTATTAGGATATAACTGGTATCAACTCTAGGGTTCCCTAGGGATGTTTGTGAGTAGTTAAGGGAAAAAAAGGAATGGAAGGCCTACAATTAGAGAAAGCTCAGATATGTAGGCAACTCAACTATGTATCATAGTCAAATCACTTTTTCTTCTCCCCCACACTTCCTACTTTATCTTATCCACCTTCAACTTCTTCTCTTTTAGGAAATAGCCTGGTCATTCTCAGGATTGAACTCCAACTTCCAACAATCACTAGAGGGGAATTCTTTATTTCTTCACAGGTTTGAAATCTCAAATTATTTAATTCACTATTTCTTTACTATCTTGATTCCTGTTCACATGAGCTCTGTGAAGGTAGAATGTTTTGGTCCCTCCATTATCAAAGTATTTATTTGACAATATAGATGAAACGTACATTGTCACCAAATATGGAATTACTATTATGCATGAATAACATTTTTAAAAATTATTTAAGAGAGATTGAGAAGGAAAGAATGAGTGTGTCAGAACTCCAGGTGCATGCACTACTTTGTGCATCTGGCTTTAAGTGGTTACTGAGAATTGAATCCTGTGTCATCAGGCTTTAAAAGCAAGCACCTCTAACCACTGGGTTATCTGTCCAGCCCAGCCCAGCCACAAATGCCTTAACTGCATTTTTCAATGGAGAATATTTCAGCATACATACAAAACAAACAAACAAACAACAAAACCCAGTACATCAGTCAAAAGGTTCATCCATGAAAGGTCCAAGAACAGTGTCAAGGAATGCTAATGTCACAAGTCAATGCTAGAAAAATTATATGAGTAATTTCTCATACATCATTATTCAATGTTGTGGTAGTTTGATTTAGGTAGCTCCTCTCCTCCTCCCCCAAAAACTTATGTCTTCTGAATGCTTGATTCCTTGCTGCTGGCACATTGGGAGTTGGAGCCTCCTGGAGACAGTGCATGGTTGGGAGCAGGCTTATGGGGGTTCTAGCCAGCTTCGTGGTACACTCTCCTGATGCTGTTGTCCACCTGATGCTGGCCAGGAGTTGATGACCATCCTTTGCTCATGCTATCATTTTCCTGCCATCATGGAGCTTCTTCCCCTCAAATTTGTAAACCAAAATAAACAAATTTCTCCCAACACTGTGTTTGATTAGATTCTGTGTGCCAGCAGCAAGAAGCTAACTGCAACAAATGTTACTTGTTTATGCATGCTACATCAAGTAAAAAAAAAAAAACAAATCCATCAATATACTTTCTTCTATTCTTTAATTCAGCAAAATGCAGTTTAGTTTTTTCTATAGACTAGACATACATATACCAATTTGCTTAACAATTATCTTTGGCTCTTAAGAAATGAACTCTACCTTCACTAAAATGTTATATGTATCCTGAAGTGATACCTTCTAAATCCAGTTTAAGCAACAGTATCGTAATGGTCTCTAAATAAAATTAGGTTGACTGTAATGGGTCCAGCAAATCAACTTATTATTCGTTGATGTCATGGTCCTCCTTTGAATCGGTATATTAATGGTTAGTTACACTTTGTTATGGAAAGTCCAAGAGGAAAGTAAGTAAATACATTGCAAAGTGATGTTTTGTTTCTAAAATTGTTTTTTTTTTCTATTTGTTTAATCCTACTCATTAATATCAACATGAAAATTCGATTTTCTGAGTTAAGATGGTGGATTGAATGCATCCATCTATATTTTAACACTCTGAAAATGCTAGTAAGAGACATTTTGAAAAAAAAAAAAGTCATTTTTGTTTTCCTTTTTTATCATTATAGTGTAAGAGATGAAATTGCCAAGGGAATTAAGAAAGAAAGCATTAATAGTTTGAGGAACAGGAAAAATATGAACATCAAATAATTCGCGTAATTGAATGATAAACACAGGAATGAAATGTACATACCTGAATCCATTATATACTGAACAAGGCAGAAAACTCTAAACAAGTGGTATGAACCAGTGGCAACTGTCATCCTTATTAAATGTAAGTACAAAGGAATGACTGAAATAAGGATGATGAGGCATATCCAATAAAATCAGTTAGGTCCCTGCATCACTAATATTGTGACAAACTGCAAACTGTGTCATTGAACCCATTCTCACCCTAGAAACTTGGATAAAAATTCATGAATGAAATAAATGAGAATTTCCATACTTGAGACACTCCAGTCTTATATTGAGATTTACATACAAAAAATAATGATGAGTTTTAAGAATCATAATCTGTTAGCCATGAGACTCCTCCTCCCAATGTTCCATTTCTATTATTTCCAGAATAAAAGCTACATTTCTAGAAGAAAACACTTGAGACCCTGAATAATTTAAGTATAAGATACTTGTTGTAGATCCAGATGGGAAGATAAAATGCAATTTGAGCATTCCAGTTCTGAGGATCACAGTTGACATCAGAAGTAAAACACTATTTTATAAGTCTTTTGAGTATAGGAAACAAAGAATTTGTAACTGGTCCAGGTTATGTGGACTATTGGATATCAAACCACAAAAGGAAATGTTCAATGATTACATACTTCTGAAAGATCAAAAAAATGAGGGTCGATGGGAAAGTATTGGCTTTTAAGGTGTGAGGTTATTGATCATTATAGGAGAGAGGAGGAAATTACAAAAAAAAAAGACTATAAAAAATGTGGAGATTTTTTTTCAGAAAAAGGAACCAAACAAAGTAATTACTGGAAGAAGTGGAGTTTATGATGGTGAACTTTAATACTACTGTTTTTAATGAGGGATAAGAGTATAGTTATTGGATTGAGAGATAAATATTGAAAATGCAGGCAAAAGGAGGGTAATTGCTAAGAATAACTTTCATATGAGGAAAATATGAACATATAGAAGTAGAGGTTCATTTTCACTATTAAAACATTTTTCATAGTGCAGAGAAATGGGAAATATTTTAGAATAAGCAATAGAATGTAAGGAAGGCGTATGCTCTAGTTTCAAGTTCAGCAATATGAGGTTTGTGGAGGGACATTCTTGAACCCAGGTGCACCGGGAATGCAGTGTCCACTCTGTGCTTCATGCTTCAGGGGGAAGACTTCTGGGGGTACTCAGAGACACTGTTCATGATGGCAAGTATCTGATGCCTCAATGGGATATCACATGTAGGCATTGAAGGAGCCATGTCTTGAACGGCATCCTTATTTGAACAAAAGAAAATTCCTATGCAACTTTAAGAAAAATAAAATTTATAATTTTCAAAATATACATTGTAAATTAAAAAGAGCATTCATGAATACTTTGAAATCAAAGAAATTTTATTGGATATGCAAATATTCATGAAAATTTTATGTAAGTACAATAGATATTATTTAATATGCCTCATTTTATATATGTATATAATAGATTTAACACATCAGACTCCAAATATTTCTTATACATTTAAACTTATATATATATATATATATATATAAGTTTAAATTATTATATAATTTAAACTTATATATATATAAGTTTAAATTATATAATAATTTAAACTTATATATATGTTTATATATTAATAACCTGTTAATATATATAATAACAGGTTATACATTATGAACCCCTCCCTGGGGACCCTCCTTGGTGGGGTTATGGTAATTCACTGTGGGGACTTGAAGGCCTCCGTCAGTACCTATGGGGTAGCAGGGAACTTGTTTATGTTATATCTTCATCTGAGATGGCAAAAATCATCTATTCAATCAGTAACCCATCCATTAGAAAATATTGTACAGCTAAGGAAGTTCAGCTTCCCATTCCTGAATATGATTTAAAACAAGTTCACGGTGAGGCCTTTCTAACTCGATCATTCTAAGTTCAATAGCTTCCTTTCCCTGTATTCCTCATTATGTTTAAAATTCATTGTGAAGTGACTCAGAGTATAAGAGCCTGCAGCAATGTTTAAATGAGCCATGGTGACACAAAGCTCTCTCTACCCCACCACGGCCATCCCTAGGCTATTGCTGCAGACATTGGCAAGCCATTGCTTCGTTTTTCTAATCAATAGGATGTGATGTTTAACAGTACCTCCACCAAGGTTATGTCCATAACATGGAACGCATTACCCACAGGCTAGTATGCCTGATGGAATCTTTTCAAACACTAATTAGGAACAGAAAAGTCATTGCAATTTCAACTCTTGGGAATGACTTCAATTTCGGTGAAAGATCTAAAGTATGACAGAATATTTCTATGGAATATAATCTAAATAAATAAGCATAAAATTTTCCTCTAATAGAGTTCAAGTCTTTGGAATTAATACTTCTAACTGTCTCCAGGTGGTTGTTAAATTAACAGGCTAGTTTCTCTGAGCCTTTATTTTTATCTGTTGGCCAGCATTTGAATATTCTTAATGAGTGAGGAGAATTGCCCTAATTCTTTCCTTATCACATTATAGTCTCAAGAAATAGATATTCTACTTGAGAAAATGAAGTTAAATCAGTAGGAAATTTGAGGTGAAAATATTTCAAAGGCTAACTAAATTAAAAGTAAGGTTGTAATTTCTATCTTCTCTTCAAGTGCATGAATATATTAAATTAATGTAGATATTTACATTAGTTTTTTTCTCTTCTTTATTCATAAGTAGAAACTCTGAATGTTAATTTTTGCATAAATTAAATATACATATACATATATACATACACACACTATGTGTGTGTGTGCGTGTGCAATTTTGAGAGAGGGTCTCATGTAGAAGGTGCTCTATAGAACAGCATAGATTATAAGTTCCAGTGATATTTTTATATCTGCCCCCCTAGGCCTAGGGTTAAAAGTGTGTTCCTTCAGACCTGACTTGGAAAAACTAATGTATATTTTTTATGTCTTACAGAAAACTAATTAGATGTTATATGGAATAAGAGAGATATAGTAAGTTAAACAGTACAGGCATCTCTCCAACCTTAGAAAATCTCTAGAGGTTTTATGACTTACATTTTGTATAACTTATCTAACTTTAAACTTTTGGTAAATAGTGTAGTTATATAGTTATTACTGATCTTTTCAAGTTACAGAGCTGTCTTACAAAGACACTTCAATGCCCTTCTGCTGGACAATGCTAGTTAAGGTAGAATCTCACGTTTTCCAGAAAATTCCAGGAAATGAGTTTCATTAACATCATATTATTCACTAACGTATTTGCATTTGATATGAATGGGATACAAAAAACCCACTTGAAATTTTATTTTACATTTTTATTTTATATTTATCAGAGAGAGAGAGAGAGAGAGAGAGAGAGAGAGAGAGAGAGAGAGAACCAGGGCCTCTGGCTATTTCAAACATTCTCCTAAAAATGTTTCACTTGGATTTATGTAGTATTGGGGAATCAATCCTGGCAAGAATAATTTGCAAGCAGCTGACTTCTTTAACCACTAATTCTTCATCTCCATGATCCAATTTTTTAAAAAATTATTTATTGTTAATAATTAGTAACACTATATGTTACAACAGGTAGATCCTGAATTAAACCAATGAGGGATATTAAAGAAGAAAATGAATGTGCATCTGTTTTCTTTCTTGTAACAAATAGCATCCCAGAGGCAGTTCAACTCAATCATAAAGAGGGAAGAATGTTTAAAAACTAAGAGATGAAATTCTCCCCCTTTAGAAGATGTCCTTTTGGACTGACATATGAATGCCTGCAGATAACAATGGTATGAAATGATCCACTTTAGGTAGAGTTGGAAGGTCGGTTGAAGATGTGTCTATGCATAGTCATGACAAACAAAATTTGAGAAGAAACACAATTCCTTGCTTGTCTCTCATTTAGGTTTTATATTTATTTCTTTGCAAGCAGAAAGATACATATGGAAAAATAGATACATACAGAAAGTAAGAATGTATCAGGGGCTCTAGCCACCGCAAATGAACTCCAGATGCATGCATCACTGCAAATGAACTCCAAATGCATATGCCGCTTTGTGCATCTGGCTTATGTAGATACTGGGGAATTGAACCCAGGGAGTTAGGGTCAGCAGGCAAGTACCTTAACCATTGAGCAATCTTTCCAGCCCCTGAGTCCTCTTTCTAATCAGCATTCTCCTGTCCATTCCCACCTTTGCCTATTCAGTGACTGCCTTCTAGATGGGTCCCCTGTCATATCCAAATGGTTTCTCTTAGTTGAGCTCTGATGTAAGCTGATAATTATCGATAATTACTTGGAGTATATTAGAGGGATGGAAAATTCTCTTTTTTAACAAAGAAACACAAACCCAGTAAAAAAAAAGCAATAGGAACTCTGGGTAACAAATGCTTCTATATGTAAATAAATAGTATTAATACATTTAAAATTGTGCCTCAATTAGAACATTTGCTTAACCTCCAATTATTCTCACTGGAATGCCCACACAGAAGGACATTTGGTATCATATTTTACTGGAGCTAGCTATAGGCATTTCTGGCACAATAATAAAAAATCCATAAGTAAATCCAGAAAATCAAGAGAAAATTAGAATTCCTGTTTAAAAGAGATTGCCACTTTTAAGGAAATTTTGCATCATGGTGATTTTGTTGAACTTGGATTATTCATGTTTACAGAAGACAAGTGGTAAGAATTCAAGAATTTCCTCATAGCTAATGCCTTCATAATTGTGCCATTTTGCAGAATTCTCAAAGGCATTCTTTTCTATGAATGCAGACTCAATTTCAGGACACCGGGTTCCATCCTCAGATCATGCCTTTCAATTCTAGCATGCAAACTAGCCATGTGAGCATGTGTTAGCAAGAATCAACTCCAGTATGCACACCAAGGAGGGACCCCAGTGGGTAGGGGACAGAGAGGAGGGAAACGGGGACACCTTCAGAAGATGTGCTCATAAAATATATATTCTTATTCATAATAAAGGTATTAAAAAAAGAATTCACAGCGTTGAAGACACAAATGAGATAGGGTGAGGCAGTCCCAGGGAATCTGCATTTCTGACAGCCTCCTGGTCATGTGGTTGCTGCTGAGTGGAGTCCTCATCTGAAGCACCCTAAGTGGGAGACTCTTGTCTTTCTTTGATCAGGACTCCATCGGGAGTCATCTTCACTGCTCCATTGAAGCTGGATGTGAGTTTTTTAATCGTTGATAGACTGTTTTTTTGATCCACTCATAATGTCATCTACAAAGTATGTTATATCAGTATTTGGAGATACACTGTCATTGCCTTGTATGTTGGATTTTGACCATTATTTCCTAAACTTTTTCTAAGCCTCATTTTCCGACATCCAAAAAGCCATATACCTTGTTATTGAATAAGGAATTTGTGCACATTTACAAGTAAATAATTCTGCTCCTGACATTAGGATCATCCATAAAGAATGCCCAAAATTTAGCCCAAGTGTCTAGTCTGTAGAATTGCCAGGTAGCTAAAGCTCACTGTTTTGAGGGGCTTGCCTAATTAGCAATTAAATTAACTGCACTCTGGCTACTTAATAAGATAAAAATCACCCTCATACCTGTTTCTTTGATGTGGTAACATGTATGTATTTTTTGTAAAATAATCTTTACATTTTCTCATTAACTACATTAACTCTAGTTTAATGTTTCTTTTGATTGATTATATATATAATTTATATATTATATCATGGGATTATATATTTACATATATAGCATGGTACTGCCAGGAGCCCCTTGCTACTTAAAACAAACTCCAGATGCATGTGCAGCTTTGTGCATCTGGTTTAAGTGGGTGCTGAGGGATTGAACCCTGGCCAGCCAGCAGGCTTTGAAAGCAAGCATCACTAACCACTGAGAAATCCTCTTAGTCACTATATAATATTTTCAATAAATTAAATGGTGAGTTATTGAAAGTATACAATTAAAGTAGGGAACAATTGAAATAAAAGAATAAAAAGTACAAAAACAAGATTTGTTTTTGAACTGTATTTTGTATAAAAGTGAACCAAACCTGCAGGGCAATAAGGAAACTGAACAAAACCTTCATTGATAGTTTAAAAAATGCTTGCAAATGTTATTGAGACCAGTGACTTTATTACTTTTCAATAATATGATTTTAGTCAATATTTTAATATCTTTTTCCTTTGTTAGGCTTTGCAGGGTTTCTTGCATGTCACATAAGAACTCTACTAACCATCCTAGCCTTGTTGGTGGGTTTCAGCCATTGAGAGACTTTGTCTCACATAAGGTAAGTTGCACCTGAGGAATGGCATTTATACCTACACACATACATAAAAGAAAAATAAGTTTCTCCTCATTTTTACCTCCAACTGCTAATTCCAAATTAGCCAGGTTCAAATCAAGGCTCACCAGAATGTGGAAACTTCTGGGATATATGCACTTTTGTCCGATCTCATTCTTTTTCTACTTTCTTTTTCTTCCAGTTTTAGATTCAATTATAGCTTATAAAAATTGCCACAGGTCTTCTATTTTTTTCTATTCATACCTTGTTCAATGAGCCTTTGAAATTTTTCTCATTAGTTCATGGAATCAGTGTCTTTTTCTCTACATTGACCATATGGTCTGCTTTGGCAAATAGGGATTACCAGATCTGCTGTGGTGCCAAGTCAAGGTTACCTGCTGCTTTGGAAACTTACTGAGCTACTATCCCAACAAACCTTAGCCACTTTTGCTGGAAGTTGTGATTTCATTTACAGGAGAGAGAAAAGTTTCCACAGAGACCACTTAGCCTCAAGTGACAGGAATCTGATTTTAAACACACATTAAGTTCTGCTGGGGTCAGGTACGCTTAGAA
>PVHP010010777.1:0-46735 GCA_004024765.1 Zapus hudsonius | reverse complement strand
ATTGACGTCATGCCATCAGGAGTGGCTGTAGCTATGGCGGCAGGAGCTCCAGTGAGCTGCTTACAGTGTATCTACAGTTAGGAAGTAGGCTGAGGGGATGCTCATGCTCAGCTCATTTCCTCCTGTTTTCCTTCTTCTGTGACCCTAGCCAGTGGGATGGTGCCACCTACATTCAGGATGGGTCTTCCCTCTTCATTTAAAGGAGCCTAGAAATACCCATATAGACACACCAAGATGTGTGTCTCCTAGGTGATATCACATACATCCATGTAAACAATGAAGATTAAGCCTTATAACTACTTTTCTTATTTCTCTTGCTAAGAAAATCATAAAACTTTTGTGGAAGGGATCTTGAATGTTGACTTTATCCATGACACAAAGAACCAGGAAATAAAATGTATGTCTCCTAAGGCCAATTTTACAGTAATCTAACCATACTAGTCAAAGTAGAAGTACAGAATGCTGCAAGTTTTCAGTAGCCACGTGGCAGTGACTTTTGTTTTCCTAGACTATTAATGTATGCATCCCGAAAGAATAGAGTGTAGTTATTCTAGTAGTAGTATAATGAAAGTAGGCTAAGTTTCTTATTATGGTAGGTACAAAAACCTGTTGATTAGAGAAAAATACTTCTTTTAATCTTCAGTTTGGCTTAATTTGTTGCTTTTTTAAGAGTGCAGAATATGCAAAATAATTTTTGTATAGATTTCTTAGCTCCAACTCCATTTCTGTTTCAGCACCACCAAATTACGCAGATGTGGTATCTGAGGAAGAATTCTCTAGACACATTCCTCCTTATCCTCAGCCCCCTGACTGTGAGGGGGAAGCATGTTACCCAATGTTTGCCTGCATGCAAGAATTCCGGTTTCAGCCTCCACCTCTTTATTCCGAGGTAAACAAAGTAGAAGAAAATTAGACTTATTATGCCTTCTGCAAATAACTGTTTGCTCTCCTCCATTCATTAAAGTGTCGGCTGCTGGCTCATAATTAGTTGAGGATATGTAGAAACTTGTTTTCACACTGTTGATAGATTATCACTGAGCCATTTAGCACATTTTCTAATATTTTCCTTGTAATCTATGGCATGCATGAGTACTACTGTGAATTGCCTTTAAGACATTTTTATGTGGCCTTGGAACTTAACAGCCCACAGAGGACTTAATAATAGGCTCTGAGCAACTTGGCTTATAGCCATGATGTCATTAGAAGTAGACAGTGTTGAACCATGTTCAAGAATACTATAGCAGTAACCTCAGCTTTTCTTTCTTTCTCTTTCTTTCTTTCTTTCTTTCTTTCTTTCTTTCTTTCTTTCTTTCTTTCTTTCTTTCTTTCTTTCTTTTTTCCCTTTTCAGGTTGATCCACATCCTGGTGACGTAGAAGAAACACAGCCTGTTTCCTTCATTCTCTGAACACATTTCAGAAATCACCTCATCATTAGATTAGAACGTTGGTTCTCCTCGCCTACCTTTTAGGAGGAGGATTAGGGAAGGATAACTTCAGAATATAAATGAACTGCAAGACTGAAGACGAGAAACTGAAGAATCCAAGAACTCTCTAGTGGGCCTATAGGATGGTTGCACAAATTTATAGGATAGTGGCATGTCCCCTTTAAAAACAGAGATGAAGATGTGAAGCGGAATGTTCTGGAAGTCCCGAAGGTTGTGGAGTAAGTGAAGGAAAGCCTGTGCTGTCTGTTGGAGAGAAAGAAATCGTAAGGAGTGGAGACTGCATGAGTGTGCCTTTGCAAGGGTTTCCCACAGTGGTAAAAAAGTGACCTGAACTGAAGTCGATGTCCACTCGCTGGGAAGAGACTTGATTGTGGGAAACAAGATGGCATTGAAGTGAGAGTTCATAAGAAAGTGGCCTACTCTAAACACAAATGAGACCTTTGGGTTTCAGGGTCTTCACATGTGCTTACCATGTTACTGTAGGAAGGACCAAAGGCCTTGCAAGTATGCTTTCTTGAGATCATGTGCGGTCCTAACAAAGTGACAGTTTTCACTCTTTCACTAGGAGGCTAAAAGTTTCCTTACAAATTGACTACACAGTATTAGGAAACCTAGAAGGAGTTCCTTAAAAACAGGGGTGCCACAGCAAGGCAAAAAAAAGAATTTTCAGATGAAAATGTGTGTTGTTGAAAGCTGTACTTTTTACCACCTTTAAGTACTTTTTCAGGACATAGGTTTGATTTTCCTCATATCTTATTTACCTGGAGGAGCACATTAGAAAAAGAAGGGATGGGGTTTCTATTACATCTTTAGCCTTGCTACCTACACAAAAAGCATTTTCTTAACCTACCTCTACTGGAGTTATCAGACCTGTTCTCAAAAGTCCAGGCTTTTCGACCTTTGGAGTTGCTGCTGTTTGTAGTAGCAGACTTCTCTTACCTGTCACTTCAGGAGAAACTAAACTAAGGGAAAATTTTTTGAACTTGGCACTAAATATGATTACCTAAGAACACTTTAAAATGAATTCAAAATTGAAAGAGAGTAGGAATTCCATTTTATAAAAACCTAATCACTGTCAAGAGGCTTAAGTGAACAGATGGCAGTCACTGTGTTACTTTTTTATTCCAATTCTTTTAATTCCATTTAAACTGTGATTTTTTTATTGTTTTGGTGCAATATTTTGTTGTCATTGAACTTCAGGATATTTAGACCAAGAGGATTGTGCAAGTGCTGGGAGTTTTCAGCAGTGTCCCCTCCCCTCTTGTTCATGGTCATACATTCTCCTGCTTTGCCTCCAGTTCGCTGGTTCTTTGAGCTGAGAATATTTCTGAGGTGAGGTGGAAGGGAGACAGGGCTTCCCACAACAGAGATTTGGACCAGCGAATTCTAAGGGTTTGATCTTTAAACTCTGGTGCTTCCCAAGGCAGAATACTGTCCTGCATTCAGCATAATGACAACTTTACCTTTCAGTCAGTAAGTCCACGTAGAAATAGAAAAATTCTCTATGGTTAAATTTTGTATTTACAAATCAGTGGGCCATGATCAGGGACTTTTGTACAAACATTAGATAAATGTATGCTATACCTCTTTGAGCATACCTTTCTCCCCTATGATCATGTATGCATCAAACCCATGTTTCCTGATAAACCACTATTTATATTTGTGTCAAATGACTTTGCCAGTAATTATGTTACAGGAATTGTCACAAAACTTTCCTTGCTTTCTGAAGTTTGTTTTTTTTTTCAGAGATATTTTTTTCAATTTTGGTTATATGTGTCTTAACAAGTGTGTTTAAATGCTGTATGAACAGTTTCTGTCTTTACTTTAGAAAAGATGATCTGCTATTTATTGACTTCCAGGCTGTACTTTGTGTTGTTTCAAGACATGGACCATCCCCATGAAGCACAAAGAGAAAGAAAGCATCAGAATGGGCAGAGAAAGCTGAACTACTTCACTTGGCTCCGATAGGAAAGCCATCACAGTAGAAGCAATTAGAGAAATCACGAAGTCCCTTTTCAAATGTGAGAGAGAGCTAACTGTAGCATTTAAGAGCATAGCACAGAAGTGTGACTTCAAGTAGATAGTCATAACATTTTACGAATGTAGAAAACTACATTGGAACAGAGAAAACCTGCAGATGCAGATAAAAAAATTAGCTGCTATTACTGCCTGTTTATTCCCTCTTTTATTGTTTAATTTAGGAGAAAAGTGGCCTTAGAATTTTCTTTTTGATGCAAAAAAATTGAAATTAAAAGTGTGCAATTTTTTTACACACAAAAAAATCTTTCTTTTCCTGAGAAAAACTACTTTTTGTGTTTTCGTTTTGCACAGTAAGAAACTCAGTAGGCAAAGGTTATGTTTTGGATAAGTTAACTCTGAAAGCTTTTTTTAAAAAAATTATTAAAAATGTAATTTAGCCAACAGGAAAAAAATAAAGATTGTATTTTGTACTCTTTTTTGAACCCCATGGGTTCCTTTTGTTAATAAAATAATTATACTAATGTCATGAGTGGTTAGTTTTTTTCTTAGGCTTGCTTCCAAGACCAATTTAGCTTTCTGTACACTTAATGAAAGATCAGTACCAGAAAACACAATGTTCTGGTGTTAAGGCCATTTTTCTATGCATGATATCATGGGGCAAGATACATTCCTAGGGATTTTGGGCCGGTTTGCATGGTGGACTTAGTTTGTTAAGGTAGTGGGTTTCCAAGGGGAGAAAAGCTTTGAGTAAGTAAGCAGATACTAGCTAAATTGGTCATTGAGAGAGCATGCCTTCATTTGCTTCTAGATTTCAGCCCATCTTTCCATCCCCCTGGGTTTTTGTGCTTGCTTACCCAGAATCTCCCTAGGATTGTGTAGCTGGTCTTTGGGCCATAAGGGGCAGTTGTGACCAAAGCAAGCCCCTCCTTCCTATTTGAATACTCAGCTAGATAAAGGCCTATGGTTTTGTAGAAAGACAACGAGATGGTAAGTCATCATAAAGAAACCTCCCAGACACTCACTGGAGAAGTTTAACCTTACTAAGCAAGACATTATCTTAGTTAAAAAAAAAAAAATCCTCCACATTTGTCATTGACCTAAATTGGAAAAAAAAATCTTTTGTAATAAATACTATGACAAAATTTGCAAGAATGCCATCAAGATTTCTGTAGTTCATATTGGAAAGTTCTGGGTTGCAAAATTTAGAACTAGGCCAGACACTACCCAGAAACTAGGACACAGTCCTCAAGTTACCTGTGATGATACCAAAATCCAGAGAGGTGGAACCTTAGAGCTCAGCCCACATTCTCCACGAGGGCTCAGCTTGCTCAAAAATTTCCTGAGCCTACACCTTTAAAGAAGTGACAAAAACAGGCCTTGCCTTCAATGACTTCAATTCAGTGTTGCTACCTAAAATCCATGCCTCCAAAAAGACACCACTCTGAATAAATTGCTTCCTAAGTATATTTAATTACTAGCTGGCTCTCTTTCTTCAGCATAGAAATCTAAGTCTTTTATGTTTCAAAATAATTATAGACTCACAAGAAGTTGCGAAAATAGTAGCGCAAACTTGTGTTATGCACACCACTCTGTCTCCCCCAGTGGTATCATCTTACATAACCAAAACATTAGCAGAACCACCACATTGACGCAGGACAAACAACCAGTTTTCACATGTACTCATTCTTTTCTGTTTAAGTTTTTGTGTGTAGTTCTACAGCACGTTGCTGCATGTGCAGATTCATGTAATCACCACAGTCAGGTACAGAATTGTTCATCATCACAAACTCCCAGCAACTTTGTAGCCACACCTTCCTTTCCATAGCCCCGCCTCCTCTGACCTGTTTTCCATGTCTACAGGTTGTCATCTTGAAAACATGGGCCCATTCTGCCATATGTGAACCCATTCAGTCTTGACCTATAGGGGGTGTTTTATGTTTCACCACACATAGCAACCTAAGGTCTATATAGGTCATTGCCTGCGTCAATAATTTGTGTATATGTGTTTGACATGGGGTATTTAAAAAGAAAAAGATTACTACTTGAAAGTTCATTTGACACTATGCAAATGTGTAGCAATTTCTTTGCATATGATAGATACTTCCATGAAAATTTTGGTTTGGGGTTTGAGAACCACCCTTTATCTTGCAAAAAATACATAAATGAAGATTTACTCAGAACTTCAGGGGCACATTTTTAGCTTGTCAAAGTACTTGAAATATTTTGCCTTTAAAAAAACCTTTGAAATTCTGTGGTCATTCACAGTCTCACCTCTGAGTATTTGATGAGACAGTATGCACATAAAACTTTACAAAAAAGGGATCTGGAGAGATTGCTAAGTGGTTATAGCACTTGCCTGCAAAGCCTAACATCCTGGGTTTGATTCCCTAGTACCCACTTAAAGCCAGATGCTCAAAAGTGTCAAATGTATCTGGAGTTTGATTACAGTGGACAGAGGCTCCTCTGTGTCTCTCTACTTGCAAATAAATGGAAAAAATATTTTTAAAAAAAGTTTACTACAAATATTCTGTTGTGTTTGGGGGCAATTTCATGCATGAATACATTGTATTTTGATCATATATGCCCCATTACCCTGTCTTACTCTCCCACTCTAGCTGAATCCCTTTTTCCAACCATTTACCAGTGGCCACACTACTGAAGAGAATTAATTCCCCTTTCTTCAGCAACCTGTTAACTGCTATTGGCTCCTTGGGCTCCTGGGTTACTCATGAACATCTATTTCGTTCACAGAGATGTTGCTTGGCCCTATCTTGTAGGTAACCACATGTGCTAGGAGTTCATAAGTGTAATGGCCCTGCTATATCCAAATGCCAGAGCTCTCTTCCCATTCTCTGGCTGTAACACTTTCTGTCCCCCTCTTCTGCAGTGTCCCCTCAGCCTTGGAAGACATGACATAGATCTCCCATTTAACACTAAGCACTCAACAGTCATTTATTCTCAGCACTGATGAGTTTTGCGTCTCCACAGTAGTCACTGCCAACTGCAAAAAGAAGTTCCTCCAGCCAACAAAGGTGAGAGCAGCCTTAACCTACGGGCAAAAACATAAATATTGAAAGAACAACTGGATGGGTACAACATAAGCATTTAGCCAAAGTGATCTTTAGCCTGTGATTTTTCCAGCCATCAGCTTTTAACTAGGTTCTCGGTATGCATTCCCTCCCGTGGAGGGGGCCTCATACCCAGTTGCTTAGCACCATCACAATCATTGTGTCACTATTGTTCCTGCAGGCACACCTTGCCTGGCTGGTCAGTTGTAGACCTTGTAGGCTCCATTTCAGGGTAAGAATGTTGATCATGTGTCTCCCCCAGCAGCCTGTATAGCTCATACAGCACTATGACAGCTATAGATGAGCGTATTCTTTTTTAAATTATATCTTTATTATTCATAGATACACTGAATGAGCAAATAATGTGTTTGTGTCCCCAGTTCTCTGATTTCCCTCCTCCCTGTCCCCAATCAGCTGGGTATCCTCCTCCGTGGGCAAACTGGATCAGTCCATGGGGTCGGGAATTATGGATAGCCTAGGAGTCAACCCAGTTCCACATATGCTTCTTAATGAAATGATGTTTTGAAACTAGGCTTACTTGTTGAGACAAGGTTTTGAGACAACAGAGCTCATATTTTATGGAAACCACCACAAATGAATGTAAAGAGTTTTTTTTTCATAAAACCAGACCTGAGTATGTGAGTGGTGGAAGGGAGAGGTGCAATAAACATAAAGATCAATGATGATGGAGGGAAGATAAAAGTGTTGACTGGCACCTGTTTCCAAACCATCACTATACCTGAATCCATCATGGCATCCATCATGAACTGTGGGGTTGGTGGAATTATTTCTATATTCGCCGATGCTTCCCACCTACTTTACACATGTGTACACTCAGACATACATGTATGACACACACATGATACATGTGTGGCACACAGATGCTTTTTTCTCTTCTTTCATCTTAACTCTTTACCTGCAGTCTGTTCATCTCAGCTAATACTGGAAACTTTACTAGAACAAGAAGAGAGAGATTCTTACTTCCACAGGAACTTGTCTTTTTCTATTCTACCTCTCAACAGTAAAAGACAGGCATTAGGGAACTATTGAGTGAGTAAATGGAGGGCAACAGATGACAAAAATTTATCTTCTACTTTAAATACATTTGCTACCTGGTACATACAACAGGCATTTCTCTAACTGCCAAAGATCCATATCTTCATTTAATAAAAAAGGACATAAAGGGTTCCATATTGAAATAGTGATTGCATCATGACAACTCACACATTTATTCTTTATAGATATGAATACAGTTTGCCATAGCTTGAAAACTTGCTTGTTTGTTTTATTTTATCTTTTCACGTTAGACTCCAGAAATTGTTCATATATTAACTGAGCCACACATGAGCACTATTCGCTTTGCTATCATTGCAAATATTTGAATATGCCCCCAAATGGCTGATCAAGTTGATCAAATAAAGTATAAAGGTTTACAGTCTATGCTTAATTAGCTTCAAAGCACAGTACACATACACATAAATGCTCTTTCTTGGCCAGAGGTTTCACCCAGGGACAGGAAAATTCATCAACAATTGCATCGTCTATATACATGGGAATCCAGAGAGGCTACACTATTAATATCATTCATTCTATGACTAGAACACAAAACATGAGCTTCGGTTCAGCAGTTGATATACTTTGTAGCAATAAACCTATAAGAGATGCGAATTCATTCAGTAAAACAACTTTATATTCCCTGCACACCTCAAGTCACTGCAGTGCAGGCTGCCAAAATCAAAACCTTAACATTAAACCATGACTGAGGTGGGGTTCTGGGAACACATGTGACTACATACAATAAACTTAAGTGAGTATTCACTGTTTGAGAGCATTGCTGTAGCTCCCTGTACCAGCTCCTAGAGGATCAAGGTCATGACAAAAAAGACAATAAGGAATCTAAACACTTTTTTTTAATCCATCAACTTCATGTTGTCTTTATTGTAAGCACTCTTTACTGCTACTCCATGGTTTTTTTTTTATTTATTAAGTAGAAACTTTGTATGAACAAATTATATATTGGTACCACTATTTCCTTTCTCCTGGGCCCATTCCACAGTGGGATTGCTGGTATGCACCATGGGGTTGTAAGCTATGAGTAGGGCATCAGTCAGTCATGGGACGGGGAATGCCTCTGGATATTCCCCCATCTTGGCTCTTACAGTCTTTCTGCCCCCTCTTCTGCAAAATTCCCTAGGCCGTGGTGGGTGTCTAAACACTATTATACTTTTTTTATTTTGCTTGAACTGCACCAAGTTGATGAAGTGTGTGTATGCAATCACACAGGAGGATAGTAAGCTAAAGTCTTGCTTTATCCTCCTTAGGAGAGGTTAAAGCCAAAAATTTCTGGTGATCCTAAGAGAGCCTAGATCTTCTGAGTTGATTTGAAATCAAACCTCAGTGTGAGTTCCTCCTCCACTCAACCATCTGGCCCTCTTACATAAGTGCAGGATGTTGGGGGGCAGGGTGCCAGGGAAGCCCTGGCAGCAAATACCTACCCTTATCTTATTTGACATAACAAAACATCTCGATCCTGATGTCAGAAGATAACTTATCTCCAATGTATGTTGAAGTAAACCTCACAGCTGTTCCCCAAAGAGAGTGGCAGGGCTCTGTCAGGTAAGCACCCTGTTTGTTTGCTTGTTTGTTTGTTTGTAAATGAATCTCACTTTCTAAAACAACTGACTCCAGAATGTTCCTCCCTAAAACAAAACAAAACAAAAAAAATACCTGTGCTGTTGGGATGAACTTTTCAACATTGTCTATGTCCAATAGAGAAAGGAGCAGAGTGGAGTTTTTGATGACCAAAGACTTGCTTGAGAACATACTGCAGAAGTCACAGGGGACAACTATTGATGGAGTGGGTCTTCTACCTGTTAACCATCCCTCTCCAACCTTAGCCAGCCAGTGGCACCAAATCTGTGAGCCTTTAGTCTGACTTGTTTCAGATCAAACCATACCTGGACAGCCGCTGAGACAGCTGCTTGGAGCAGCTGGAATGTATCTTATTGCCCCAGGAGTGCACCCAGCCTGAGCACCTGAACATACTTTATTTGGTCATGGTTTCCAGCGTGTTCCTAGGAGGAAATCCTTCTTCATGGACCATATAACTCAGACCCAGAATTTCAACTCCAACACCAGGAACTACAGGAAAAGCAAGGTATAAGAAATCCATTTAAAGGAAGAATGAGTTAGAAATGGCTGTAGTCAGCCTGTGCCCAGGATCTATAGATGAACTGCGTATTGAGAGATGTTCTTTTCTGCTGGGTTTGTATATGTGCATGTTGCTTTGTAACAGTTGTCTGTAATTTGCTTCTGATGTTGCTGAACAAAGTTTATTCCTTAGGACTTAAACAGTCCCAAAGATGGAGCCTCTCTTTTTACCCAGAGGGGCCCCAACCTCCTGTCCAGCATTCCTGCTCTTTCCAACAGGAAATGACTTGTCCAGCTTTGCCTAGGACTTCCCTGGTTTCATACTGAAAGGTCCATGCACGGGGGACCCTTTTTCTCCAGGAAACTGTCACAGTTGATCACTGTACCTCAAATTTTCCAGACAGAGATGACGCTACTCCCCAAACTCACAGATATCACAGATATGCAGCTCCAAATTCCTTCCTCTGTCACTCTGCCCCAAGCAAGTGTCTTCCCAGAAGTAAGGACAAATGGAATGTCCAGGCCCCTTGGCCATCAGTGTTTGAACTATGACTGCTGTAGAGAAAGGTCTACAGCTGGTTCAGTCCCTCCCTCCCCGCCATGCAATGCCTCACATCTCAATCACTCCATTGAGCTGTGGACACTCCCACTGCACAAGTCTGGTCCACAGGGGCTCCTAGGGACCAAGGGCTGGCTCTGGATCCCAGGTTATGCCAGCGTGTGTGTTTCCTCCCAGAACTTGGGCTCTGTGTACGAATATACAAAACAAGAGGACACAGAAATGCTTTCTCTGTTGGCATTTTATCTGTTTTTCCGCTCTCAAACTCTCTATCTCTATTTTTCTTCCTTACTCTCATAAATGAATACCTGATTTTCTGGGTGATGCTTGGTACCTATCTTATTCTTGTTGTGCCTTCCATAATGGCATTGGCCCAGTAAAAGCTGGGCTCTTCACCATGCAAAATCACTCTCCTGGGTCTTGTTCATAGTAGCAGGCATGGTCTGATGGACAAAGAAAAACTGCAAAATATGGAGACAAATTTATACTTAATAGATATATGGAGGCCTCTACCGACATTGTCATCAAAGGCTGTAGCTTAGCTTTCTTAATGCCTGCACCCCTGGAAAGTCTTAGTTCACTGAGGTTGGAATTGAAGCTATAGAGTACCCAATGGTCATTCAGAAACAAGCCTGGAGAGAAATCTGGATGTCAGGCTGCAGATAGCACTGATGAACACAAATAGAAGTGACCACAGAGAGGAGAATGTCCTTGGGGTTTTAAAGGATAGATTGAAGGGTTATTTCCAACCACCTGACATGTAATAGCATATTCATATGTTACTTATCTTGGTGTTCCTAGGCACAGCCAGCCTCTAAGTGTGAAACAGGGTTCAATTTCAAGTGGTATTCCAGTTGAGGGATGTGCCTCAATGCTCAAGCATTTGCTTAGTATGTGCCAGACCCCAAGTTCTATCCCAACACCACAAATGCTAATGATGACAATAATAATTATTAATGATAACATTCCTGTGCCACTAACTCCTTCCTCAGCTTCTTTCCAAGCCCCTCCTCTACTCCAAGAATGTCCTGAAAGGACCCATATGTCACTCAGCTCCCACTATCCTTCAGCACAATCTAGAGTACTCCAAGGACTATGCTTGCTATTTTGCAAAGTGGATACAGATAATCCCTGTTTTAAAATTTATTTATTTGCTTGTTCATTTGTTGTTTATTTATCTGTTTATGAGAGAGAGAGAGAAAGAGAGAGAGAGAGAGAGAGAGAGAGAGAGAGAGAGAGAGAGAGAGAGAGAGAGAGAATAGGCACTCCTGGGCCTCTTGCCACTGAAAACAAACTGCAGACACGTGTGCCATTTTGTGTATCTGATTTTACATGGGTACAGCAGAATCAAACCCAGACCATCAGGCTTTGCAAGACAGTGGCTCTAACTGCTAAACCCCTCTCTCCTGTCCACAAGGGATTCCTTTTGCTCATATGTATTTTATGTAGAATCTCTTTCCAGAAGAACTACCTGGGTCCCACCTTATTGCCCCATTTTAAGGTAGCTGCTGTGTTTGTTGTTTTATTTGCAAATTTCCCTCTCAGTGAGACATTGGTGTAAACATTTGACATGGGCCATTGGCAGAAATCAGGTGACCCATAATCCTCAGAATCCTAACTTCCCTCTGAAGACTAAAACTTGGGCACTGAGCCCAGCTTTATCTTCCCCCCATGTCCAGTCCCATTGGGATAAGACTCCCCCAACACACACACCCCGGCATCTACATGGTCACTGAGTCTTGGCTCAGTATCAGACTGGGGCTTCTCCATGTGCAAGCTGATGGCTGCCAAGACATAGGAAAGCAGAGTGATGTCAGGATGAGCAGGACACCAAGCACTCAGACGCTGCCTTCCCAACATAGCTCCGTAAGAAGTGGGGCAGAGGAACACACCAGGCTATGATCATGCTTCCGTCTGCAACCCTGGGAGGGTGGCAGACGATGGAGCCTTGACCCAGCATGCTAGGGAAGGAGAGTGTTCCAGCACTGGGCCACAACCTGCACACAGCAGGCCCAGGGAGACTTGCAGTCCACAGTCTGCTAAAGAAAGCACAGTCAGAGGATGGAACTGAACACTGATATGACTCCAGACTGGCTTTGAACTTCGTTTGCTTCTCAAGACCTGTCTCAAGCCTCTTACTTGGGAAGCATTCACACCCCTGCTTAAAAGGACTATGTTAGAAATGGAATGCATGCTTTTATTTTGAGACAGATTTGCACTATGTTGCCCAGGCTGGCCTTCAACTCTTGGGCTCCATCATCCCCCAGCCTCAGCTTCCCGAGTAGCTGAGACTACTCAGGAATGTCAGTATGTTGGAGGTTTGTGCAAACATACCTATTCTCTGAACTTTTTCCTATCTTCTTTTCACCTCTTTAGTTGGGGTTGAGGAATTTAGTCTCTCCAGCGAGTCTTTCCTGTAAAAAGTCTCCATGTGTGTTTATTCAAGAGACTTTGAAGCTGGGGGATTTTTATAGTTATTACAGAGAGAGACAAGCATCCATTCTGTGCGTTTCCATTAACACAGACTGGCAATTAATGCTTTTGGTTCAAAAGCCTTCAAACATTTGTACATCCATTTGCACGTTTAAATGGCTCTGTATAACAGTCAAGCAGGTGGTTAACTATATGTATATTAAATTCATAGAGAAACTGGTAATTTTCAATTATAATTGTCAATTCACAGTTTACATGATAAGGATTTTTTGAATAGACCCATTAGCTGATTTAGTTAGCCGGGGTTTTTATAAATCATGGTTTATTTGCTTATTCTACTTATAAAAGGAGGAATTTTCGGCATTGTCACATGAATCAATAAATATTTACTTTGATCTTTATTTTCTCAAGTGCCAAGTTTGACAATGGATGAAATATCATTGGCTTTTCTTAAACAGCTGTTTAAATGCGGCTGTTTTATTAGTTATTTTGTTTAGTATTATTACTCAGATAATGGTTTAAAAGTTGTATTCATTTGCTATTAATTTGTTTTTTTATAAATAAACTCCAAATAGGGCTGAAGTGATGTTCCTTGTAGTTTTACAATGTATTGTACTTTTCTGGTAATATGTTTTGACAATAGAAACTTGCAAACCAATCAAAGGCTGCCTCGTTTGTCTAAATGATATCCTTTAAAGCAAAACTTTGAAATATATAGTACTAACTGGTGCATAATAAAATTTGATGATTTTGTTACTGTGGATAATATTTCTCTTTCCTAGGCAACAGAAATCATTTAAGAGCCTCTTGTTTGGCATTTGCAACACAAACAGCATTGGAAGGCAGCGGATCTGTTGGTGGGGGGGGGTGCTGAGTTCGTACAGAGATGCAGACTGTCATTCTGAGAAATGTCTTCACATCCTTCACCCTTCCCCCACCCCGCCCAGATTGTTCCAGATCAAGCAGAAACTTTCCATCACCAAGGCAAATAGAGACTGGTGGGGGGATTATAGCAGATGCCCCAAAGCATAGAATCTCAAGTGACCTCCTTTCAGGGCACCCAATCTGTTACTGGATCCTGTTTCCATCCCTGACATCAGCACTCCATCTATCTCAGCCATCTAGTTCTGGACTGTGAAGGAACTATGGAAGGAACCATGTAAGGAATAGTTAGCTTTGTTTAGTTCCTCAACTAGTTTCTTACAAGCCCAGCCAGACATTTGTACACTAGGGAGAAGACCCATGTGGCTGAACACTGCCAACCTCCAATTGAATGACTGCCATCTGCAATCAAGATGCCTGAATCAAGAGAATCTTTCTGGGTTACTAAGTGTGATGGTCTATCATGATTGTCAACTTGACATGACCTAGAATCACTGGTGAAAGATTACCATGACTAGGAAGACCCACATTAATGTGGCCAGGGTCCTGGACTGTATACAAAGGAGAGTGTTGGCTGAGCACAGCATTCCTTACTCTCTGCTTCCTCACTATGGCTGACTGGGACCAGCTGCTTCAAGTTCCTGCTGGTATGCCTTCCCCCACCAGCAAAGAATGTAACAGGGAAGGGGAGGCTGAAATTAACCCTTCCTACCTTAAGCTGATTGTTGTTAGGCATTTTGTCCCATCAAAGGAAAGGTAACTGACACACTAAACTCTGGATGAACATTGAAGTTAGTCAGCTTTCTGTCCACCATGACTACTTCCTAAAACAAGCAGAATATACTGACAATAAGATTGTCTTGGTTCACAATTGCAGAGGTTGCAGTCCATGGCCACTTGATCCTATTGCTTTGAGCCTGTGACAGCATAATTCATCGTGGTAGGAGTGTGTGGTAGAAGAGACTGTTTACTTTGTGGCAGCCAGGAAGACAGAAGAGAGGGAAAGGGGCCTGGGTGACAGGATCTCAGTTAAGTGCACAGCCCCAGTGAGCTGACTCACCTCCAAAAGCTTCCACCACCTCCCACCCAACAAAACCATAAGCTGACGACAAGCCTTTTAAACACATAGAACTTTGGAGGGAAGTTAATATTAAAACTATAATAACATTTTAAAAATCATCTTGCTTTGTAGACCACACTGGCCTAGAACTTCTGATCTTCCTGTCTCAGTTTCCTAAGTACTGAGATAACAGGTATGTATAATCATACCTGGCTTTAAAGAAAACTGTTGTACTTAAGGTTTCTGGGAAATATTGCAAATAATTTTATTCTCCATAATAAATTGACACATATTTTGAAGAAACACAAATGTGCACATGTTCTCATTTAAATACAATACTACAGTGTCTTTTACCTACTAGTCCCCCACATCAAATAAAACATTCTTTTTGAGTGATAAAAAATTCCAAATCTGACCTGTGGTTCATTGTTGACTCCAATTCCAAAGATCTGTTAAATGATACAAGGAAGTTACCTGTCACAAGTCTATTGACCTTACTAGATGGGATATTATGGGGAAAATGGAAATGCTAGATGCAAAATATACATTTATTGATGAACTCTTCCTGAAAAGAGAGATGAGGTTATGTCTTTCCATAGACAAAACATATCAACTTGGAGATCATTTAAGGGGCACTACCAAACAGAGCCAGACTCTAGTTTCCACCTACCCAGGTTACACAACCTCAGACATGTCTCGTGACTTCCCTCAGTCTTAGTGTCCTTGTCTGAAAATTGGATATAATGCCATAATCCTAACGGTTGTTTAACTCTCCCCTGACATGAAGCCATTGTTTATGTTCAATAAATGTTACATGAATGCCTTTTCCAATTTCATAATTAGATACTTTTTTTACTAACTCATTCAATTCCTTTTATAATTTGGATCCTAATCTCCTTATTAAAGAAATATTTCTAATAAGCTCTCACATGCGTGTATGTATGTGTGCAGGTGTGTCTGACACTGGGAATAGAATCCAAAGCCTTGTGCATTCTAGGCATGCGCTCTGCCACTGAACTATATATCCTCAGCCCCATTCTGAAAAAAAAAAGTTTTGTCTCAGATATATAACCTAATATGTGCTCATAAACTGCTAACATAGAAATTTCTGTGATTACTTTATAAATATTACTTTATTGTATATTCACTAATTCATTCTATAAGTTTCTTGTTTTTTTCATTTTTTGAATAGTATATAACATGTACAACCAATTGTCCCAGGCTTTGGAGCAAAATAAAAATAAGTAGGCATTTACTTGCTAGTTGAGAATATGATAAAACACTTAACTGCAATACATGAAATAATGTAATATGGGTGGTAAGAAGGAATCCATCTGAGAGAACATAGGCTTTTGAGTATTTCAAGGGCCATGCGGCATGAAAAATCAACTTTGAAAGTCAGCTAGAGGGGCTGGAGAGATGGCTCAGCGGTTAAGGCACTTGCCTCCAGTGCCTAAGGCCCTGGGTTCAATTCCCCAGGACCCACATAAGCCAGACCCACAAGGTGGTGGCGCTGGTGCTTTCTCTCTCTCTCTCTCTCTCTCTCTCTCTCTCTCTCTCTCTCTCTCTCTCTCTCTCTCTCTCTCTCCTTGAAAATGAATAAATAAAATATTTAAAAAAAAAATATTTTAAAAGAAAGTCAGCTAGAAATTGGGTGTGCAAGAATAGGGCTCATGACATTTGGCTGGAGAGTTTTTGAATAAATTAATTCATTTTTAGAATAAACAGTATACATAATTTACCTTGTTTTAGCTTTGAAGACAGTTCTGCAGAGTAGTTAAAATTATCTTTTAGGAATATAAGAAACATTCGGGAAAAGCCAAAAGAGTGCAGACTTCATAAAGGGGCCCTCAGAAATGTTCTAGAGAACTGAGGTCAGAGGACTATATGATGGAGCAGCCATGCCTTAGTGAGACTTTGAACAGTGAAACACCACTAGAAAACGGCTCCTGTGCTGGAGAAGATGAAGGTTTGGGGAGAAGAAAGCCTGATGCTTAGATACACACCTGCTCAGATGAGAGCCAGCTGAACTCTGCCCCTCATGAATAAAGATGTGTTGAATGAGCACGTAAGTGAAAAGGAGAAAGAATAGCAATTCATGCATAGCATGGGTAAATGGCCCATGGAAAGTTATCACACTAGCAGAAGGAAAAGCAAACAAGGCTACTTGTGTTTTCTTTCATAGCTCCTTTCTTTCTCTTGACTGTTTACCTTTCCATCTTTGCACTGTGGAAAAAGTCTTCACTCTGATCTCATACATGTGAACCTTGCCCCAAGTATCCTCAGTGCATTGAACAGAGTAAGCCCTTACATTCCAAGGGTTACCAAGATGACCTCAGAGGGACCTAAGAGATGTTGAGCATCGCTGTACCAAATTTTACATAGAATATACTCAAGGTATAGAAATGAAGCAATTTGGCCAAAGTCAATGTACACATTGGGCACAGCTGCCCACCCCCTATTTTTTTTGTCATTTTTTACATGGGTACCAGGAATCAAACTCAGTTCCTTGTGCTTGGATGGTAAGCTCTTTACCCACTGAGCCATCTCCCCAGCCCTGAAAATGGTTGATTTTTAACATAAGTTTGTTCTTCTGGTTACAAACAAAGAGGTAGATCGTGTCATATAACTTGTGCAATTTCCCAGAAACACTGATGATAACTGATCTCCCTCAAGAAAGTAGGTAGCTTCTCTTTGCATATGCAGCTCTGTCTCCCTAGAGCCTAGAACACCGCTCAGAAAGTGCTTGATGAGTAGATACGTTATTTTTATAGTTGTACTTATGGCTGATCTGAAAGAGCTATTTTTTGTTTGTTTTAAGGCTTTTGGTTAATCCATTGCAGGTGTATTCCACCTGAAACCCATAGGCCACCTGATCCCAGGATAAGAAATAAGGCCCAACATATTTGTGATGACACCGTCATGTTATAATATCAAAAAGTTAGACACCCCTGAGAGAGATCCCTCTCAAGGCTCCACCTTCCACCAAATCATTTGATATTCAAGCTAGTGTCTAAAACAAGTTTTAGATACTAGAGAAACATTATTAGGACATGAGAAAAATGAGAACCTCACTCTACTTCTGCCTGAAGACTCTCATCTGATGACCATTTAAAAGCCCTGCATGATTAACAGCAGTGGACTATGAAGATTGCCTATACAGAAAAAGTATTTCTTTTACATAGAAATATTTTAAATAGGCATGTTAAGATATGGGGCTGGGAGACAACTCAGTTGGTAAAATGACTACCTGGCATGAATGAGGGACCTAAGTTGGATTCTCAGATACTTCTCACCCACCCATAAAAAGAGCTCAGAGTAGTGTTGCACACTTGTAATCCAAGAACTTGGAAGTCAGAGATAAATGGATCCGTGGGGCTCACTGCCCAGCCAGTCCAGCCTACTCGGGAGTTCCAGGCCAGTAAGAAACCCTGTCTCAAGAAAGGTGGGCAGGACCCGAGGAATGACACCCAAGGTGATCTTCTTCACATGCAGGTGCACAAGGATACCTGCACATGCACATGTGCACTTAAACACACAGCCATAAAACAACCTTAAGGCCTGAGAATACATGACCTAAAGCAGGACTTCATTCCTCTCCCAGACTTCTAGGAATATCACAAACTAAACTATTGACTTTTATTTGCTCAGTAAATATCCTTACTTCCTTACATCCCTGTAGAGTTTTACCTAAGCTTTTGTGGTATGTCAGGTACACCTCAGAAACCATCCTGTGATCTCATTTAAATTTCTAGCTATTCTATTGAAGATAATTTCTTCAAATTTTAACAAGTGTGAAGATAACAAAGCGTGTGATGTTCCCTTCTGAAACCCATACCCATGCTTTGGGGTGTGCATTACTCTTTTCCTGATCACCACTCTTTTTCTTAACCCCTGTGTTATAAATGACTTTTACTATTGTCTAAGCTCTTAGTTGCCCACAAAAGCTAGATCATAAAACCCTATTGCTTAAGACACCACATGCTTAGACACTGAGAAATCAAGCTGGAAGACTCTTCCCTGTTGACTAGCTGCCATTATGTTTGTAAGAGTATGCAGCCTGTTGGGGGAGAAAAGTCTTAATCAGAAGTGAACCTGGAAAGCTGGACAGCTAGACAGCCAGGCCAAATGGGCCACGTGGTGCAATAGTGGCATATCTGTTGGGGTAAACAACTGCTAATTGATTGGATTTGAGGCTCACTCCATGGGTACTAAAAATCTAATCAAAAACCTATGGATGGGAAGGTCATAAACCATAGCAAGAAAACTACTACTGTTGTCTGGCCAAATAGGCATATAATACCCACTAAACTCCCTCTAAATACTTCTGATTATGTCCATATACCAATGCTACTCTCACTTTTGGTTAGAGATGCTTTTATTCCCAGATGGCAATGACCACTGGGGAGACTCAAGACTCATCAAACTGCTGAGAAGAAGTACTGAATAAGACATCTCTATCACACCCTCCAAAGCACAGAGACCATTGTGGAAGAGGTGGCAGAGAGAATGTAAGAGCTAAAGGAAAAGAAGGATGCTTTGCAATACTATCTTCCACACAAAGTGGTTGCAATATTCATGGCCTCACAGTGTCTGAGACTATGTATACAAGACCAGCATTATAAGAGGGGAAAATGATGTCATCGAAATGGAAGAGAGATTAATTGGAAAGAAGGTACTTACTGGAGGGGACTTAGGGGGGCAAGAAAAGGAAAGGTGGCGGGAGGGGACTATTATCATGGTATATTGTCTATATATATGGAGGTTGTTAATTTTTTTAAGGTCAAATAAAAGAAAAACAAAAACATCCTCTTCCTTTTAATCAACTCCAACTCTGCTTCATACTGGTTCATCCAAAAATTCTTTTCTGTGGCAAAGCCAAGGATCTAGCTTAACCAGCTCTCAGAAAAAAAACAGCTCAGTCTGCTACAGAGAGGGTATCGAAGTCATTTCTCTGACCCCACTGCTCCTGACGGGATCCATTGAACCTTCTCTCACATGAAATCCATCTCAGCAACATCCAATCTCTTCAAACATCCTTTGAGACGTGAGCAGGCACCTAAGTAAGGCCACTGGAATATTCTAGCACTGTGGTGCTGACAAGTCAGCCATTAGCTGAGTCACTGGGTAGAGAGGTGATGTCACAGCTCCTGTCAGTTCACCAGGTCTCAGGTGGGTGGTGGTCATGTATAATAGAGAGTTGGATGCAAGGTAATGCCTCAGCTTGCTGACAATAAACCTCTTTCATGCTTTGGATGGATCCAGGAAGCTACTTCTGAACAAGAAATGCAAATAGAGCCAGAGACATAGTCCCTGTTCCTCCCTCCTTGACTTGTGGAGATCTCCGACAAGCAGGCTGACCTTCTGAAGGAGTCCCCCTCAGAAGGAACTGACAACTAATGCCCTGAGCCTACTTTTGCTAGTTGCCAGCTTAGCACTTCTGGAAAATGGGGACACATTTCTGAGCCTCAGTTTTCCACATTGCTTAGAAACAATGCTAAACAAAAAACGCAGGATTACAACTCTACTTCTATGGTTGATTCATCACGAAATTTAAAGGGAAGATTCCATCTGGTAGGGATTATAGCCCAGCACCTAACACACATGTTTCTGATGAATGTTTAATTATTATGATGATGTTTTTCAAAACTTAAAGTTGTTTTGACAAATGTATTATCTAATAAATCAGCTACATATCACTTAAACATCTAAGAGTGGTGGGGGGGGCATTTTGTTCTTTACAGGGTCAAAGAACTTGAGCTCCTGGGGTGACCAGTGAGGATCCCCACATGATATTTCTCCCTTAAAACATGAGGAATAGAGGCCCATAAAGGTGGCTTTGCCCAAGATCGTATCAGGAGATTGGAACTCAGAGCGCCTCCTGTCTCATCCTTGCTTGTTCTGTTAAGCCATCTTCTCTGAGGACCATACTGTCTCTTTAATATCCACCTAAATACCTCTTTGTAGCCAAAACCTCTACCACTAGCCATAGGAGCTGGAAAAGATCATTTATATGGCTGTTTCATCTTGGCATTAAAAATGTTCTTGGACATTTAAAAAATGTTCTTACTTTTGAAAACTTAAGAAGTAAAAGAATTTTAGCATAGATTTCTGACAGCCTAAGACATAAGCAAAAGGTTGTTGCAGTAATATTTGAAGTTAAGGAATACTCATGTCTTAAGAAAGTTTCTGTAGTGAGATTTTAATCCAAGGGTTCAGATCAAAGCAAAGAGCTTCATGACTTTATGACATTGTGTGTGTGTGTTAGATTCCTATGCTTCACTGATTTACTTTGATAAACATGGTTATTAGAACATTAGATGCAATGATCTTTTTTATCATACTGCTGAGTGCTCTGAAATACAATTATCTTGCGGAGAGGACTCTTGGTTAAAGTCCTCAGGCCTTGCAGTGAGACAGTGTCTTATTTTGTTTGTTTTGGTTTTGGTTTGAGACTTACTTTTAGCCCAGGCTTGCCCAGAATACACTATGTAGTCCAGGCTGACCTTGGACTCTGTAATCCTCTGCCCCGAGCCTCTCAAATGCTAGGATTGTAGGTGTGAGCCACCTCACTTGTTTATTTCTGGTCATTTTTTTAGGGCAGTTCCATTGCCTTCAGCAAGCTGGTGGCCAAGGAGCCTTCACCTCCTCTTCCGTCATGCAGCCCAATTCAGCAATATCTTATCTCTCAAAACATCTTAGGCTACCTAAGTCTAGTCTAGTGAGATGTGAGCAGACACCCAAGTTAGGCTACTAGAATGTTCTAAGACTGTGGCATTAACAGGTAGACCATCCCAGGAGTCATATTGTGGCAGGTAACTCCAATAATGAGAAACCTAATTCTGCTACTATTGTTTCTTTAGAGGCAAGCCATAGAATGAAGACATTGGCTGAACTTCCATCTCTCACAGGACATCAATAACAGTAACAACAATAGCAAAGCAAACACAGCTTGGCCCACTGAAGGGCTGGGTTCTGACCTTGAGGTCCCACACTGCTGGGTTTGTTTTCCTGCCTTCACAAAGCGCTGGGAGTGATTGTTTGGGTGAGCCACCCCAGCCTGTTGGTCTGTGCCACACCGGCTTCTAGGAATTCACATGGGGAGCAGGTTTTGGAGGCGAGCCAGCTTTCTCTCTCTCTCAGACTTCCTTCTCTCTGATTGTTATTCAAAATCCAGGTCAGTTTCTATCTCCAGATCGTCCTATCAGTGGTTACTGGATTTCACCTTTGCTTTACTCTCCAGGGACAGTCACAAACATTGTAACTGGGTCGGTCACCTTTGGACTTCAGTGTCTTCTTGAGTCATCATGGTAGGCACTTATCCTGACTTTTGCAACCAACAGGATTGGCATGGGGTCAGGAAACCTAAGCAAACGTCTCACCGGGAAAGTTTATAACAAGTTAAACAAGGAAACAAAACTCAATGGCAGGCAAAAGATTGTCCTTACAAGAAACTTGGGTCCCTGTTTGAAAAGCAAAACAAAACCAGTCTGTTGAAGGAACTGTGATTTTGCATTTAAGTTCATGGAGAAAACTATTTGTATAGTGAAGGTGGGGGAGCAGCTTATTGCATTCACACCCACTTTGGAGTGGTAAACAAGGTGTGGAGGAAATGAATGAAATTTCCAGCTAAAAGTGACCTCTTTCTAAGCTTTCTGATGATGGTGTTTTGGTTTAGTTATTTTTCATCTCATTGCTCCAACCTAGGCCATTTCCTGCAAGAGGCTGAATGTTTGGGAAAAAATTACCAATAGGGCCTCAGGAACCTAGTTTATCATTCAAAAAAATTCAGCAAGTGCCTTGTAAGCCCCAGGTTCTGTGACATTGGTGCAGGGCCCAAAACAGCCATGTGGCCTCCAGACTCTTAAGAAGAAGAAAGACAATAAACAAGCCAAGAAACATGTAGGTAATTTGCAATTGTGGGTGACAGCATGATGAAAGGCGTGTCTGATTGGGGGGGCAGCATCTTTAGACAAGAACCAGGGAAGGCCACTATTATAGGGCAGCCTGAGAATTAAGAATTGACATGGGAATGGGAACATGCAGATCAATGTTTTGAGATGGGAGTTCAGCAGAGTTCATGACCACAAAGAAGCGAGAAGTGAGGAGCCCAGAGAAAAGCAAGGAAACCATCAATTAACCAGCTGTGTGTTGGGCACAGGTAGGACCCTGTGTTCCTCAACCTCAGATCAGCACAGAGAACCCTCCTGTGAAGATCACTAACAAGTCCAATGTGTCAGAATACAGCTTAATGAGTGATGAAGGATTTGAGAAAGAAAAGCATGGGGATTTCTTGTTGCTGTTTAATTGCCTGTAAAAATTAATAGTTGTTGCCAGGTCTGGTGGCATACACCTTTAATCCCAGCACTTGGAGGCAGAGGTAGGAGAATTGCTATGAGTTTGAGGCTAGCTTGGGACTACAAACTTAGTTCCAAGTCAGCCTGAACTAAGGTGAGACCCTACCTTGAAAATGCCAGTTTTTTTTATTATTATTTGAACCAAGAATACTGACCTGCCTCCTTAAAACCAATGGATCTAACCCATCAAAGCAAAAATGCAGAGGCTACAAAGAAGTCAACACTAAATTACACTGTCAACAGGCCTGCCATGCTCAGGGAACATTGTAGAAGAGGGAGCAGAGGATTGTTAAGAACCATAGAGTGGTTGGGGGTACCCCAGGCACGGTCCCCAACTCCCACCCAACAGGGACTAACTGAAGGCCTTCAAGAACCCATAGTGATTACCATAACCCCACTGTGGGAGGGTTCCCAGGGAGAGGAAAACAGGGGCAAGGGATAAAAAGAGTATAATCTGTGTGTGTGTGTGTGTGTGTGTGTGTGTGTAATTTAATTTATTTTAGAAAAAAATTAAAACCTAGTGTATGTAGAAATTCTGCTGCATTCCTAAGTATAAATGTCTTACTATATACAAAGCTGGGTCTGGAATAAAAGTACTTGAAAACTGGAGATATATCTCAGTCAGTGTAGTGCTTGTCTCACAAGCATGATGGCTTGAGTTCAGTCCCCAGAACCCACATAAAAACTAAGTATATGATGTACTTTATGGAGGCTAGACAGTGACACACCTATTCTTCAGGGTGGAGTAGATTTGTGGGCCTAGGTACATATTTAGGGAATGGTTATTACCCTTTATTTACTAGAAGGAAAAAAATGATGGTTGTTTTCTTTATTTTAAGCATCATACATGTACAGTGAGTGCATTTACACACTGGCACACTCATGACATTGTTCACTCACAGCTCTGCGAACGTTCTCCTGGAATGATATTCAGGCAGATTCTCAGCCACACAGCATGACGGCTCTCCCAATGGGCCTTCCTTTTGGTCCACTGCAGTATCAGTCAGGTTACCTCTTATGCAGTAACTGGCAGTTTCTAAAGGCTTCATTTTGAGAATGTGCTGGCATGTAAATTATTGTGCTGTAGGGCTTTCTGGGAACTCCCAAAGTGCTCTGACTGCTGGCAACAGGGCTGGATGAATGGGGGGGGGGGTTTCCCACACAATCTCCTGGGAAGGAGTCCAATGCCATATGCTTGGAACAGGCTGGGCAGCTCGGTGATCACATGGGTTCCAGGACACACATAGCTTGCCTCATCCTCAAAATAATTCACCACCCATTTCCATCTGCACTCTTCACTCCAGGAAGTATGATAGAATGAATGGGCAACTGCTCTGTGTGTTGAGCTAAACAAGACATCCTGATTCCACTCAGCCTAGGGCCACATTGTGAAAGGTAGAGATACAAGATTGACCAGTCCTAATGAAATCCCAAGGGAAGTGTGTGGGGAAGGGCCTGAGGAAAGAGCAATTGTAACAGGAAGTGGCTTCTTGCTATTTCTTGGCAGAAAATGCCTCACTAATTGAAGGCCTTTTTCCTTTTCCTTCAACATCATTGCAGGAAGAATATTCTAAGCATGGTCACCTGCTAAGAGCTGGCTTGTGTCTCCCCTTTCCAAATCCTTATACTGAAGTCTTCATCCCCAGCACCTCACCAGACATGGAGATAATGTGTTTAAAATGAGGCTGACAAAGAGGGACCTAACCAGTATGCCTGGTGTTCTTAGAAGAAGAGATGTGGACACAGCAGCATGCAGGGAGATGGGCTTGGTGAACCAGAGAGAGAGATGACCTGTGAACACCTTTATCTCAGGCCTCTAACCACCAGAACTGTGAGATAATAAAATAACTTCTGTTGAAGCCATCCAGTCTGTACTTTGTTATGATGGCCAAAGAAACTAATGTGAGAGCCATTACAAGTGGCAGGTTAGAGTGATGAAAATTAAGGGGTTTTCTTGGTCCTCAAAACAGGCCACACCTAAGAAAGCTAAAAAATGTCCAGTTTTAGTCCAATTGTCCTGCCATCACAGTCACTCATAAATGATACACAGAGTTTGGGTCTGAGCACCTGGGTACTGGTCCACCTGGTTTCTATCTGGGCTTCGGTTTTAAAGCATTCATTGGGACCAGTCTTTCATCTTCGAAGTGGCTTCTCTTTAGAACATCCATGTGAATGAAGGAAGTTTTAGAACAGGTGGTGCACAATGCCTGCCTATGTATTCATGGTCTCCAGCTGCCCTCCTGTTACATAACGTAAGATGTCAGCTGCACTCTCCCTGGAGCCCAACACATGATGATTCTAGCAAGGGGACATCCTGCTGTTGATGGTGTCTAGTACCCCTGCCTGCCCTTCATCCTCTACCTCCAGCTTTATGAAAAGACACAAGAAACTGGGTTTTTATAACTGCATACATGCCTGCACGGAATTGCTTTGGAAATTAATCTCATACCCAGTTCTCCCTGACCTATGGCAGGATTCACCTCATTCCATCAACCATGGAGCCAGTGAAAATTAAGATAGTTTTTTTTTATTTATCCAAAGAACTAATAATGAGAGACCAACCTCAACCCCATCCTTTTTTTCCAAGAGTATATCCTCTAATGAGAGTGGGGCTCCCCAAGATTTAAAACTGTGTGTGTGGAGTGTGGTGTGGAGGGGTGGTATGCTGTATTCTGTAGGTTTAGTATTTAATGTGTGGTATGTCTATACTTGTATGATCCATGCACCATGCTTTGTGTGTACACAGTATGCAGTGTGTGGTATCCGTGTGGTGTCATGTATGTGCATAGTGTGAAATGTCTGTGTGTGCAATGTAGTTGTAGTATGGTACATATAATGTATAGTATATGTGATATGTGTGGTGTGTTATGTATTGGATCCATGATGAGCATGTTGGATGTGTGTTTCAGATAGATAGATAGATAGATAGATAGATAGATAGATAGATAGATAGATAGATAGATAGATAGATGCATATATGCTGTGTGTGCTATATGTGTGTGGCATGTGAGTATATACAGTGGTTAGCATGTCATTTCTCTGTATGATACTGTGTGTAGTATAGGCTGTGTAGTATAGTGGTATGACTGTAATGTGTATGGGACACATATGTATGATGCACATAGTGAGTGTGTGTGTGTGTGTGTGTGGTTTCTGTGCTCTGTGGCTATGTGTACACTATTGTGGAATATGTCTGCATAGGGTGTGTATATGCAGGCACATCCTCACTTCTGCTCTTAGGTATGAGTCAGGAAGGGATGGCCATTGTTCCCTTGTCACTCTGTAGGACCTCCCTTGAGCTGGCAAAGGTGAAGAGTACTGTTTCACTCAGAAATCACCTACCATGCCTTCTCGTGAAGACATGAGGTCTCCACAATGGTTGCTCTGGGCACCTCCCTGGGTGCCCCTATTGCCACCCTTCCCGTCATTTGAGAAGCAGAAGGCAGAAGGAGGCAAAGTAGAGTAGAAGATCAGAGGAACAAGGGGTCAGCATCTTTATTACCCCTCCCTCGGACCAGTCTAGGGGAGATTCTACCACAGCCCTGAGGACAGGCTTATACCACAACCAGAGGAGTCTCTGATAGGCACTGTGAAGCAACCAGCCATATCCAGTGCCAGGAAAGCCAGAAGACATTGGTTCAACAGAGCAAGGAATGGGGTGACAGAATGCCATCTTTCAGGGACCAGAGGAAACAAAGATGAAATATTTTGCTCCCGCTTTCACCAGGACAAGAGGATGTGCTCAGGACCGCCTCTATGTACTAACCTTCTCAAGCCGCAACTCATGTTCTGCCCACTTGACCTCAGGGGAAGCGAAGGGGAAGCTGACAGGACAGAGTTATTGACACAGATCTCATCAGAATGTATTACCATGGAAGTCAGAAACCAGAGCACCTGGACAAACCTCCAGTCAGAGTCTCCTCAGTGTCAGCACTGGGTTAAGTGCTAGATCCTCAGAGACAAGTGAGACAGGGTCTCTGCCCAAGAGGGGTCCCTAGTTCCATCAGGAAGAAGGGAGAACAACGCCAGGGGTGCTCAGGGAAGAACCCAGGTGTTTAAGAAAAGTTTCCTCCAGACTGCCATGTCTAAATTCCTACCTGAAGATGAGTAATTCTCACCCTGGGGATGACAGGTTAGGGGAGTATTCCAGGCGGAGGAGAAGCTATAAATGTGAAAAACTGAAGCCCATGGGCAACTGCAGGGGGCTTATTTCTACAGAAGCCAGAAAGTGAGGCAGAGACATGCAGGGCTGAGGACAGAGACAGAGAGCTGGGGTCAGATATGCCAGGTAAGTGACTGAGAGAAAACAGTGGCAGGTGAAATGACCAACTAGCAACCTATGGGAACATTGTGAGTGACACAGGAAGTCTCAAGTTCACCAGGAGGTAATGGAGCTTCAGACTATAAAAATTGATACATGGATTTGGATGTTTCTAGAAGAAGAACCCAGCAACTGATCATGCCCTTTGCTTTAGGGGAGAACATCTGTGAACAGCATGACACATGGCAGTTTGCACCTGTAATTGTTCAGAGTCCAGACGCCTCCACTGCTCATACACAAAGGTTGGTCACAGGGTGTGTGGGAGAGAATATGATGCTTATGGACCCTATTGTTATTAGGCTAACATTGTCCACATTCAGGATGGGCAGGAAGGAAAGCTCATCTTAAAGCATGGGCAAGGGTTGGTCCAGAGACAGCGTTAGTCTGGATTCACAAACATAACCTTATCTCCATAAATGAGACATACCTGTGAAACTCCTTGGTAGGAGGGTTCTATGACCTGAAATATCCCTCTGGGACATTAAAATAAATCTTCTCCTATCTCTCCCCATCCATGACTCCATCATCCTGAATATTGGGCCTGGAGCTTTAGGAGTGATGGTTGACGAGGTCTCTCATGAACCCATGGGATGTCATCACTCTAGGCTCTTCTTTTCAACTGTTTTTTCCCTTGTTCTTGTACTCCTCTGGAAAGCTCTGTAGGTTCTCTGGACACCCCTGCAAAATTCTCCTTTCAGCCTCACTCTGACCTTAGGACTTAGTCAAAGGGACACCAGCTACTCGACTCTTTTTGTTTTGCTTTTCCAAATTGATTCCAGTGGGAAATGAAGGCAAAACAAGTAATGTGTTTGTTGTCATGCCAACCATGTCACTAGAACAGAGGCAAAACTCCAGGGTTTGATCCACTTGGCAACAAAATGGGAACACCATCACAAAGTACATCTCTTTCATTCAAGGAAAATGGTTGTCATTTTCATTGTCTACCTGATCCAGGAAGTGACTTCATTCATCTGGGTCTCTCAGTCATGACTTAGACACATGGCCTCCGCCTTCCTGTTCAGTAGCCAATGAATGTTCTTCGCTGTCATTTCAAAGTTTTTTTTCTTTTTTTTAAATATAAATTTATTGTCCATAATGAGTTACATTATTTAGTAGGCAAACCATGAGTTGTTATCCCAAATTCTCCAATTCCCCCCTCCCCCTCCCTGATCAGTTGGATATCCTCCTCCATGGGCTGTCTGTATTAGTCCTTGTGGCCAGGGAATTTTTAAAATGTGTTTTATTTATTTATTTGGAGAGAGAGAGAGAGAGAGAGAGAGAGAGAGAGAGAGAGAGAGAGAATGAACATGGCACAGCAGGGCCTCTAACCACTGAAAACAAACTCCGGAATTTGCACTACTTTGTGCATCTGGCTTTACGTGGACACTAGGGAATTAAACTAGGGTCATTGGGCTTTGCAGGCAAGTATCTTAACTGCTGAGCCATCTCTCCAGCCCCCTCTCTATCATTTGACTCCTTAGTGATGCTCAGCAGAAGACCAAGGGTCCTTGACTATCGGCAGCTATGAGACTATCTAGAGAGATGAGCAGTGTGAGGAAAGAAGGCCATTACAGAGTAGGGAGGAACCAAATTAGTCACCAAGAATGCTGTCATTTAAATCATCCAGGAAGCCTCATGGTGTCTTGGCAAAGCTGCTGTTTTTCTACTCACCAGTCACGTGCCCCCTCTGAGTGTTGCTGTCCATAATTGGGGTGTCAGGATTAGAGACTGCAAAGAAGTGACAAGTGTTTTCCATTCTTGACATGTTTGATTTAAGGCCATGCATAATTTAAAAGTTCACTATAGAACTTAAGGAATCAACCTTTTTGTATCTAATATCTTCTCATTACTCTGTGGAGTGTAAAAGATGTTGATTCTGGAAAAGTCTAGGAAATAGCATAATCATGATCATAAGATCTCATATTTTACAGGTTCATACATATGCCAGGCATCATTAAGAAGTCTGAAAATATTAAATCATTCATGTCTCTTCATAGTTCTGCAATGGGATGCTTGTATTTTCCAGACTTTTTAGATAAGGAGATGGGATTCAAATAAAGAACATGCTGAGGTCACACACTCACATAGTCATTGGTGGAGCTGAGGCTCACTTCTGTGTGGTTTTGTCATTGGCCAGGCTTATTTTGTGTCTGCCAATCATAAATGACACCTTGGGTAAGTGCCCTTTTGTTCAGGGTCTCTATTGTCTGTGTAAATGGCTGTCAATTTCACCTTATTGGTCAACTATGAAGACTGGGGGGTCCACACAGACAAAGGGCCCCTACCATCAATGGCAGCTCCCTGTTGACCCCACATGTTTTGCTGTGCCATTTCTTACTGATTTCTCCAGAGTGCCATTGTTGAAGCAGTGAATTCAACATGAATAAAACAATGAGATAAGCTGTCTTGGCTACCACACAGTTTGGTCACCAATCAACAGCTGCTCCCTGGACCTTTTCCTCTGCAACTTCCAATCAGAGCGGGTGTTGGCTGCCACTGAGCATTCTTCCTGTCACTATTCCAGCTGACCAAACTCAACCATCCCCCAGCCTCAGCTTGGCCTTCTTGTCAGTCATTTTGGGGAAGACTACCTGCCCTTTTGTGGAGCTTCTAAAATACCTAAAATAAATTTTGGTTATGTTCCAAAACCTGTATTTTAAAATAGATTGCCTCAGCCAGGTGTGGTGGTGCACACCTTTAATACTAGCACTCCGGAGTCAGAGGTAGGAGGATCACTGTGAGTTCAAGGCCAGCCTAAGATTACAGAGTGAGTGCCAGGTCACCTGGGCCAGAGTAATACCCTACCTCGAAAAACAAAGAAAAAAAATAGATTGCCTCAAAACAAAACCTCCAAATTTAACAAATTCTTGTCTTTAGTTCCAACATCTCTGAAATACTTCCACTTATCCTAATGTAATTTCTGGCTCACTAGATAGTCTATCTATTCAGTAAATCCAAATTTAGTGAGAGTCATCAAGTCATTTTAAATGGTAATAAAATATTAATTCATGGAAATAAGTTAGTTATTTAAATAAAATAAGAACTTTTCTCCAAAGGATTAAATAAATAGAGATGAACAGAAAGAGTTGGTGATAGAACTGAAAAAATTATTATGATATTGATGAAGATCTAACATAATACAATTATTTAGAAATCATATGTTTCTCCTTCACATTTATTTTCACTATAATGATCTGTATTCTACCCCCTGTAACAAGTCCCCCAACTGTTTGGTCCATCATAATGCCCCTTGAGAAACTGGAAGAGTCACTTCCAAACAGTGAACAGAACACAGAAAGAAATGAATAGGCAACAGATCAAATACCACCAATATATAAAAACACTTCATAACCCCCTAATCCATGGACTGATCCAGTATGCCCTCCAAGGAGGGCCCCCAGTGGGTTGGGGACTGGGAGGAGGAAAATGTGGGTACCACCATAAGATTTGTTTATACAATGTATCTAATTATTGAAAATAAATATATTTTTTAAAAAGATGTATTTAAAAGATTAATCGAAACCATAGGAAAATGGCTAGCTGCCTTGCCTATCTAAAAGGCAGTTATTTTTACTTTAAGTTAAAGCATTCATTTTTCTTCAATAATTTTAAAAATAAACATGTGAAATGTAGAGCAAACGAAAGGATCAAATTTGCTACAACCTCGCACTTTATATCTTTGCCTAATTTTAGCTTTCTTCCAACTGCTAACCAATATATATATCATTGAAAGAGTTCAAACAATCTGGGCCAGGATGAAGGCTCTATTGGTAAAGTGCTTGCTTTGCAAGGTGCAGGACCTGAGGTTGATCCATGAAACCCATATAAAAATGCAGAGCATATTGGGCTGGGGAGGCAGAAACAGGCCAATTCCTGGAGCTCGCTGGTCAGCCATTCCAGCTTCATTGGCAAACTACAGGTCAATGTGAGACCCTGTTTCAAGAATAGTGGATGGTGTTCCAGAGGAATAGTGTCTAAGGTTGTCTTCTGGCCTCCACATGCCCTGAACACATATGCACCCCTACAAACCTGAGTTTACACACACACAGACACAGACACACAGAGTCCAGTTTTGAGAAACTATACAAAAATAAAAGTGGAAAAATATTCCTTTTCCTACAATTAGCCATTAATACAAAGGAGGCCACTCAGTATGTGGGAACAGAGAGGAGGCAGGAAGAGTGCTTTCAGAGCCTTCTGGTGCATCTGTGTGGTGTCTGCCCACAGGCAGAACACAGCAGTACCTTAGCTTCCTCATCAGTGAGTGAGGAAGTCAAGAATGCATGAAGTAATCCAGGTACAGCACCTGGAATCGGACTGATGTCCACTATATGGTAATGAGCGTTACTATTTTCAGTAATGTCACCAGTTTCCATGAGTATGAAGAGCTGAAAAGCTACACAAACTGGTCAGAAATGCTCCTATAATCTGAAGCATTCCACAGACTCTAATGAAAATTATATCAGTATTTAATTTTATTTGAATTTGAAAATGAAATGACTAGATACTTCACCTTGAAATAAATGCCCCTTTATAGTCAGAATTGTTATTTCCAATAGACTCTCTCTCTAAAGTAAAACATGAAGATTGAGGGGGAAAGTGAATCATTATTTTAAGCAAAAAAAAAAAACCCTCTGTGCTTCAGTTTTAGACAGGGATTATTATCATTTCTACCATGAACTTCCCCACCATTTACCAATTGTTTGTTATTCTACAAAAATTTAAAATGACCATCAGTTACAATATGCTTTCGGCACAATCAGGAGCCACCGTTTGTATAGTTACAACTAGCTGTTCATAGAAACAAATGCCACCTCACTGCAAAGTCACTTAGACAGTTTATCCAATTTTTCTCCTTATTTTTAGTTTTTACCCTTTAATTGGATGCCAACACAGAGCTGTTTGTTGTTTGATCTGGCTTTAATTTCCAAAAATGGTTCATAGATATTCTCAGAACATGATTTTCCATGTTCAGTAATGTCTTTTTACCTTCAGATTTTAATGGCAAGTTTGGCCATTTATACCATTTTGAGAAACTCTTCGTACCTTAAGACACCATATTTTTGGTACAGAATATCACTGTAAAAAAGAAAAAAAAAAAAAACGAGGCCAGCCGATATTTTCTCTTTGTTGGAAGGACTTTTTTACACATTTACAAAACAGCAGCTAATGTATGTCATGCCTTGTTTTTTTATTACTGAAAATTATTTCATTTTAAGGATATACTTTGGTGTTTTTCCATTTCTGCTTGAAGGATATTTGTTTCCAGATTGGGGTGAACATGAATAATACCTTCATAACCATTTGGCTCTATGCTCTTGTGTAGATCCAGGTTTCATTTCATTTGGGCTATCTTTCGCCCATTATAAAACTGGATTTTTGTTATCAAACTTTCTGTGTGTTTTACATGTCTTGAATATAGTGTTTTTATTGTATGTGTATGAGTGTATGTGTATGTTCGTGTGAGTGTGGGTGCATGCAGACCAAGGCCAGTGTGTGGAGGTCAGAGGACAACTTCAGGTGTCAGTCCTTGCCTTCCACCTTGTTTGAAGCAGGGTCTCACATTATTGATCACTGCTGCTGCTAACTGGTCCATGAGATTCTGGGAGTTTCTTTCCTTTCCACTGCCCTTCTCATTGTAGGCGCACTGGACTTACAGATGCCTGTCACAGTACCACTGCATCCAGCTTTTCAGTAAATTCTTGAACTCAGGAATTCATGCTTACATGGCATGCACTTTATCCACTGAGCCATCTCCCCAGCCCCTTGACCATAGTTCTTATTGGATATGATATTTACAAGTATTTTCTCCAATTCAACAGCTTAAAAATTAAAAATCTGTGTGAGTTCAGTAATGATTTTGCTTTGGTTTATGTTCTGAGATCTGCAAGTTCTTTTTAACCCTTATCTTCAATCTCATCCTCCCACTCTTCCTTTTCCTCATCTTTTTTTTCTAATATTTTTATTTATTTATTTGAGAGAGAGTGAGAGAGAGAGAAAGAGGCAGACAGAGAGAGAGAGAGAGAGAGAGAGAGAGAGAGAGAGAGAGAGAGAGAGAGAGAGAGAGAGGGTGCACCAGGGCCTCCAGCCACTGCAAATGAACTCTAGACACATATGGGCAATGGGTAATCGAACTCGGGTCACTCCGCATTGCAGGCAAAAAATGCCTTAACCACTAAGCCATCTCTTCAGCCCACCTCATCTTCTTCATATTGTAAAACAAGGCCTCACTACACTTCCCAGGCAGCCCCAAAATCACTATGTAGTTCAGGCTGGCTTTGAACTTATAATCCTGCCTCAGCCTCACCAGTGCTGGGTTACAGGTGTGTACCACCACACAGAACTCTAACTGTTTAGCTTTTTTTGTCTTGAGCATATCTGAGTTATCATTCTTACAATATTACTCTGAGATATAGAGAAAGTGCTAAGAATTTCCCATATTTTCTCCTAGATTTCCTGCCTTTGATTTTCACACCATGTTCCTTTGCATGTACATTACACACATAGCACCTTTGCTCCAAAGGTTGCCTTGGCGGTCACATTGTATTTCCCAACTGGCCCATGTTTATCCAACCTCAATCGGGCAGTCTGTTTGCTCTGATAAAGTCAGCATGGCTGTTTTCCTACTGAGCCATAATTTTCAGATGGTTGCATACCTTCTATGCCACCTACTTGACACTGAGAAAGAGGGCCTCTGGGAATACACAAAGGATGCTGCTTCTTTCTTTTCATTATTCTTCTTTTGTTAAGAATGCCAGCACTGTACCCTCTCTCCAAACACTGTTTAACGTGTTTAAGACTAGAGCTGTTTTCATTTGTCTGGGGTGAGAGTCAAGGCCAGTCCCACTCTCACTGGGAACCCTCCAAGTTCCCCATGTCCCCGCCATGCCCTTTCTCTGGATAGAAAGCCACAGTTCAGTGACTCATGTTCCATTCAACTTTGCCTCTCCAGCAGCCATTTCTCCCTGTCTCTCACATAAAGAAAATCTAAATAGATGTTCTTTGTTCAAGATGAGGATCACAGTAGGAGCTTGGCAGCTGTGATCACTCAGTATTGTGGCTACTGAGGACTGGAGCCAGGTCTTCGGAGGTCAACATTCCCTTGGATCTTGGCCTTCTTGTCGTGGACACCAAGTTCTAGATTGGGCGCTTTTGGAGGAAGGCCTTCCTGCCCTTTCTGTTGGTCACACGTTCATAATGTTTAATACTCTTTTGTACCTTTCATTAGAATTGACAAAGAAAAATATATTGAAACAATTTTCATTTAGTCTCTCCTTCTACAAGTTTTATTTTCTACCGAGTCTCTTCCTCCAAAAAGTGTCTTCCTGTGTACCTCCAAGTATAAGTGTTTCTCCTCTGGGCTCCCAAAGGACTGGCATCATTTGTAAGCCTAATCCAATGGTTAATAGTAAAATCCTTCAGTACTTATACCACACTGATCTTCCTCCAGCAATCCCCAGGCTGTTCCCCAGAACCCTGGCTGTCCTGGCTTCTCCCGCCAAGAACTCCCCATTTCACCAGCTCAAACTTGATGCCCGGACCACTAACTACAGGGCTAACAGGAGCCAGTTGGGTCCTTCAGGACACTGATGGATGGACAAGATTGGTTATGTGATAGCATTTCCAATGTCAATGTCACCTTCCCTTATTTCTCATACTTATGTAACAATTATGCAGTTTTTCTTTACCTCTCTCATCTTACTGTCTTCTCTTGACTGCAATAGGAGTTTAGTTTGATGACAATACTTCAAGTAAGAAACATTTCCTTAGCACATTCTTTCTAATTTTTGATGACGATGATGATAATGATGGATTTGTATATGATAGGCAAATGTTCTTCCATGAAGCTACCTCTCTAGGTCATTCCTCAGCTTCTTTTCTATATTCAGTTTAGCATATAACATAATGACCAGAGTATCTCCACACATATGTGACTCTGTTTTCATTCGTTTCCTTCTCCACAACCAATGGGCTCCCTTCCTTTCCTCAGTTGCTTTTTTAGTACATATATTCCATTATCCACCTTCCTTAAGTTCTCTCCCTTCCCTCTTATGATCTGCTTTTTAGTTACATGATGTACACACACAAATAAAAAAAACATATAAACCATATATAATTTTTAAATCTAGGTTCTGCATAGAAGAGAAAATAGGTGGTGTTTGTCCTCATCAATCTGGATTATTTCACTTAGTATTATGATTTCCAGTTCTATCCATTTCCATGCAATGTCATAATTTCATTTTTCTATATGGCTTCATAAAGTTCCATTGCCTTTATATACCACATTTTCTTTTCTTAAATATTCTTATTTATTTGCAAGCAGAGAGAGCCAGACAGAGAGAGAGAGAAAGACAGAGAGAGAGAGAGAGAGAGAGAGAGAGAGAGAGAGAGAGAGAGACAGATAGGGGATGGGCAAGCCAGGGCCTGCAGCCACTGTAAATGAATTCCAGAAGCATGTGCCCCTTTGTACATCTTGTTTACCTGGACACTGAGTGCTGGGCTTGCAGGCACACATCATCATGTCTAGCATTTACACGGGTTCAGGGGATCTGAACTCAGGGCCTTGTGTTTGCCTGGTAAGCACTTTCCATCGACTCATTTGTCCATCCCATACAAGGGATTTTTTTTATAAGAGATTTTCTCAATATGTTAAATATCAAATTCACAAAGAAACTTTTTTTTGTTGTTTTTTTGAGGTAGGGTCTCACTCTAGCCCAGGCTGAACTTGAATTCACTATGTAGTCTCAGGGTGGCCTTGAACGCATGGCGATCCTCCTTCTTCTGCCTCCCAAGTGCTGGGATTAAAGGCGTGCGTGTGCCACCACGCCCAGCTAGAAACTTTTCTTAAAGCAGTCATAACAACCTGTAACAAGAGTTCTATCTTTATAGAATTTGACTTCCCATATGGCCAGGGCGGTCCAAGGTTAAACAACACTCTTAATGGTGAACCTTTGACTTGTTCTTCAGGCCAAGGTTTCTGTTATCAGCATATGTGAAGTTCTCTATAGCTTGCTGATTAATGACCTTCACTCTGTTAAGAAAGTTCCATTCTGTCCCTGTAAGCACTCCAAGTTCAGAGAAGCCTGGCCTGGTGTTTTGTTAAATCAAACAATGCCTTGCCCCCCCCTAAAGAGAACAGCCTTTTCAAAAGCCTTCCACTGACTACCTGGATGAGAGCTATCCTGGCTGCTTCCTAACTTCCAAGACTGGAATTGGCCCAACGCTCTGAAAAGATATGCATGTTCTCTATTCTGCTATTTTTTGTGGGCCACCCCCCTCTAGAGACCCTTGCTCCTGCTCTCTGCAAGAAGCACACTTCCAGCCTTTCTAATGTGGCTGCATGTGTAGTTTTACTCCTATGTTGCTTTGTAGAAGATGGTGGGGGGCAATGACAGAACTCTTTTATGTCTGTTTTGGTCTAACAATGTATCCTTATAGCTCCATATATTTTGTAAATTTCCTATTTATTACAACTCCTTACCCCTCTGTTTGAAAATATTTTGACCTCTGTGAATTTTCCTACTACATAGGGTTGAATTTATCAACATTTTTTATTTTGAGGCCTTTGCTTGAGTCATATTCTAGAAGTCTTGTTTAGCCAAGACCACTTCTAAACATGCTCTATGATTTCTTTTTAATTTTACCTCTTTAAAACTTATAACTTAATACATTTGAAATTTATTTAAGGTTATGTAAATTACAAAGCACGAATTCAACATTTTTTATCTTCTAAAAGCTCTGTATATTTAGTTTGCTCATTCATAAGCCTTGGAGATGGCTCAGCGGTTAAAGGCACTTGCTTACAAAGCCTTCCAGTCAGGGTTCAGTTCCCTCATCCCTAAAGCAAGATGCCCAAAGTGGTACATGCACCCGGAGTTTATTTACAGTAGCAAGGGGCCTTGGTGCACACATATTCCCCCCTTCTCTCTCAATCTCTGTGATCATATGATCCAGGTGTTCCCCACAAATGAATGTGTTCTGAATGCTCAATCCCCAACTAATGGCAGTTTGGATATAGGAATCTTGGGGGCAGGCTTATGGGTGTTAGAGCCAGCTTCCCCTTGCCAGCTTTTGGCATACTCTCCTGTTGCTGTTGTCCACCTGATGTTAGCTAGGAGGTGATCTCCACTACTGTGCTCATACCAACATTTTTTCTGCCATCGTGAAGTTTCCCCTTGAGTCCGTAAGCCAAAATAAACCCATTCCTCCCATCAGCCACTTTTGGTTGGGTTCTTTCTGCATAGCAATGAGAAAGCTGACTACAAAACTCTCTCTCTCTCTCTGTCTCTGTCTCTACATATCTCTCTCTACATATCTACATACATGTTTATGTGTCATTGTTTGTACTTTGTACCAATCAACAACCCTAATGACTTCCCTAAGTCTATACAGAGCCTGCCATTTTCTACCATGATGGTCCTATTGTGACACTCTCCAAACTGGTCCCTATGTTCCCTCCCTGTCCCTGCAGAACATGGTCCTTTAACAAGACAGTTCCTCTCACATCCTTGCTCTGTGAAGGGTTCCCTCCAGTGGTTCTGCAGAGTAGGCGCCAAAGTCCCTGGATTGGCCTAGAAGCTTCTATGGGACCTACTTCTCTGAACTTACCTCCTACCACTGACACTCTACCCTTGTCCCTCTGTGTCCACCATACTGACTTCCAACATACCCCTTGAATAAGTCAAACGCCTCCCACCTAGTGCCTTTGTACTTGGAGTTTCCTTATCCTGGGGCCTACTCCCATGGTAGCCACAGAAGTCACTCACCCACTGCCCTCTTGCAGAAACCTCCTGGCCTCTGCTCAGCACCTCCTGATCAGTAAGGTCCCTTCAAAAGGAGCATCCACCTCCCCAACACTTGTCTCCCTTCCTGCTTTTCTTTCCTCCATTGTGTCTCCCCCTTTATAAAATGGCTTAGGTCACTATATCTGAGACTGTGCCCTAGACAGAAGTGTCACATGAGTATGATCTCTATAGCTAAAGAGACTGCACTGGAGCTGGGGTGATGCTAAATGCTTTCCCAGCAGGAGAGTAACTGCCAGGCGTCTGAGGCACACAGACAGATCTCGAGGGCAAGCTGGCTAGCTAGACTAGCTAAATGGTCAAGCTCTGCATTTTCTGAGAGAGCTTTCCCAATAAATAATGCAGAGGGCAATTGAGAGAGACATCCAAAGTCAACCTCTGGCCTACACACACACACACACACACACACACACACACACACATTCATGGGAACTCACACATATACTTTCAGGCATGTGTATACATGCACACACCACACATACAAAGAAGGGCCAGCACAGAGCAGGTGCTCAAATGCAGGAGTTGAGTAAGTGAGGGATATCTGCCCAAAAGTTCATTTGGGGCATCTCCTACCAACTATGAAACAAGTAAGGGTTTATTTACAGGGATGGAACTGTCACTTTGAGCAAAAGGAGCTCTCCTTTAAGGGGAGCTATATGGCTTTAAGGGAACATATATGGACTTGTTCTAGTCTCTTATTTGGTAATAGACTGGAGTAGGTCTTGGATAAGTTCTTTCACCTTGAGTGGCTAAGATTTTTTCCCCAAGAGTCTTTGTCACAGTATCATATCTATTTTAGTGGAATTTAGTTAGAAAGTTGAGAGAATACGTATTTATCCATGCTCCCTGACTCCAGTGCTCTTTCTGGTTGTCACTACTTTCTGAATTTGCCACTTACCCATACCATTACCAATGATTGACACATTCATTCTCCAAAGTCACTAGTGTCTTATAACGTTTCCCAGATCGCCAAGAAGAATCACCATTCATCAAGGCACCAAAGCCAGCCACCAAGACAGCCTTCCTCTCTCGTTCAACACCCAAACAGTTGCCAATAGAGGCTCCTCCCTTCACTTCTCTCAGGCCCCCTCCCTTACTTTCCCTGCTTTCCATTTTCTCAGAGCACCCCATTTTCTACAAGTCAGCGAGTGAGACAGTATCCCCAGTGGCCTCTATCTAGTAAGAAGGCCAGCACCCCTGCTCCAATGGCATTTCACCAAGGCTGGTCTGTTCCAAGTGTCTTCCTTGTTTGGAGGTGATTCATTCTCCATGACTTCAGGTCAGGTTCAGGATCCAAGGTCAAACACATGAGATGCTTCACTGCACTCATGTCCTGCCCTGGGTGAACAGTGCTCCAGAAAACATGCACGGTAAAGTGATACACAGAATCCCATGCCTTTGCATGTCCCTAGTCCCTCTTCCCAAAGTAGATCAACTTGACCTCTAGGCTCTGCCTCCCTTTTCCCACAGTGCCTGTTTCTCCTTATAACATTTTCCAGGGCATCATGACTGCCTTGGAAAGAGTCTGAAGTAAGCTCTGAGGGAAAATTGCTCTTTGAATCCAATCTGGGACTCAGTAGATATGTCTTTTTCAGTAGATGTAGAGGCACTTTGGAATGCTTATCAAACACTAGCCAGGGTTTATGAAAGGGGTGTTTTGACAAAGTGGGAACTTTGAGAGGAGACCTGCCTGGAAAAGACTGGGCTGGGCCTCTGCGCCATGACTTGCTTGCGTGCCTCTGGCCAGTCACAAATCACATTTAGAACTAATCAATCCTTTCATTCCATTTCTGCTCTTTTGCCAACATCTCCCCACGAAGCTGTCTGCCAAACAGAAAAGTGATTATTCAGCTTATATGGGGAAAGCCAAACAGAGGTCTGCTTCAATTCACCACTCAAATAAACATCCTACCTACTGGACTTGGAGTCCAGCTGGAAATGGACCAGGTGGCTATGTATTCTCTTGTGTTTGCAAGATAGGAAGTTGCTAGGCTGGCTACTCATCCCTTCACTCTGGCCCAGGGCCAGGATGTCAAAATACCAGGGTTAAGGCACATTACACACTGAGAATATATGTAGGAAAAGTAAATATCAGAAGACACATGTGTTGACCCTAAGAGCAATCAAAGGCACAGAGCTCTTGAAAGGGCTTTGAATTTTAGCTTCTTCCAACAGAGCAACACATTAAGTTGGGTCATTAACTCAAATGATAGGTTTCAGATTTATTTCATTGACAGATGGAATTTAAATTATGTGAATCTAACCAACACAGGCTATAGGATATTTAATTTTATTGATTTTTAATTATACAAGTGATACATAAATATTTGTCACTATAAACATTCAGACAGTATAACTAAAACTTCTCTTGAGGGGCTTCAGGTTATTGGCCCATTGGTAGAGTACTTACCTAGAATTAACAAAACCCTGGCATCCATTTCCAGCACCACATAAACCAGGGATGATGCATGCCTATAATTCCAGCACTGGGGAGGTGGAGGCAGGCATGAGGATCAGAAGTTCAAGGTTATCCTCAGCTACAATCAGAGTCCAAGGTCAGTCTGGGATGCCCAAGAGTTATTGCAGATATTAATTTGAAGTGTGTCTTCAGACACACTTAAGCACACACATACATACGTATGTGCACACATACACCAAAATGGAACTGTTTCCCCCAAGATAATAGGTGCTCTATTCCAATGTGACAACAATGTCATCATAGAGGACGTTAAGGGAAATAACAGCAAAAATTTAGAACCATTAACAGCTCAACCATGGCAGGATTTGTGAGGTAGTTCTTTCCTCATCACTTTGACAGAAGCCATTGGGTTCATGGTTTAGGAAGGTAGAATCCATCCTGACAGGAAAGGCGCAGAAGAGTTCGTGATGGTGGGAGCATTTGGCCAGGACTGCTTGTATCTCAGCAGACCAGGAAGCAAAGTATTCAGACCAGAACCTGGAGCAGTTGTAACTCTCCAGGCCCTCCCTTTGACCCTATTCCAAAGGTATTGTCACTTCCCCAAACAGAACCACCCACTGGAAACATTTCACACTCAAATATAAGCTCAAAGGACATTGGGGACTAGGAATAAAGGACATGTGTTATTAATTTCAAACCAGGGAAAGGTTTCTATGGTGTCTGAGAGACATAAATGTATATCCCTTGCTCTGTGATATTTAGCACAGTTTGCTATGTGGCTTTTGCATTTATCGCTCATGTAACCCCATACTTGCTGCCAAAAGTAGAAATGCATTGTAATTTTCTTCTTATGCTTTTCGTATGTTTGGCTTGTTTAGGCCTCTGGTTTGTAGAATTTTGTTTTCATGCATAAAGGAGTGAGTGATCATTACTTTTATCCAGATGAATAACAACACCTTTAACACCATCCGTAGAATAATCTTCATTATACCCTGGTATTAAAGGCCAGCTTCATTATAAGCTTATTCTCAATTAGTCATCACTGGTGACCTTATGAATTGTGTTCCACAACCTAGTTGTCTATTTCTATATGAGGGTATGGATTAGAATTCAGTTGCACCTCTATTGCTGGAAGTGGAGACCATCACATAAGTAATGTTATACCCAATGCTTTGTTTTCCAAGATCATGATACTATCACTAGGCACCTGACTCAACCCCCATACACTGAGGCAGGATCCACCCATGATCTTACCCCAGACCTCCCTGCTAAGAGTTTCTAGCATTTCCAGAAGATTATTACTCTTGGCTTCTGAGAAAGACCCCTTGGCTAGCAAAGCCTTTGTCCACCTTCTTCTCCTGCTCCAGCAAAGCTAGGGAGGGAGGTACCTGCAGAGCTCACAGAGGGCACTCTCTCCTCCACCCACACCTGCCCACATCTAGGGGAATATCCATTCTAAAGTCTCTTCCTGACCTACTGACTCTCTGGATGGTTTGGTGACCAGCCATTTTTATTTTTCCCTGTTTCTTTATACAGCACTGTTTTCCTTGAAAATGGACACAAGGTTATGGGGTGGATGTGAAGGGATGCATCTGCCACCTGGCCCACTGTTTTACAGACAACCCTCAAGAGCTTTGGACATGCCACCATCCAACTATCCAGATGGATCAGGAGCTACAGTGATACTCAGCTTCAATTCTCATGGTTGAGGCCTCTGTTCAATCTCATAAAACTTCTAGGTGTGCAAGCATCCATTTGCTCATCTCTACAAGGAAGAGAATGGTATGAATTTCTCAAGGTTTTTGAAGGGTTACTAAGTGTCTAAGTTACTTTACTGATTGCTGCGATCAAATGTCTGACTAGAAGTAGCTTCAGGAAGTAAAGGGAATTTTAGCATACAGTTCCAGTGGTGACATCCACCATGGTGGAGAAGGGGTAGTGGTGGGAGTGGGAAGCTGGCTTCCATACACAGTCAGGAAGCAGAAAGCAAAGAATTCTGCTTCTCAGCTTCCTTTCTGGCCCATAGAACCCTGGCCCATAGAACGGTGCCTCCCACCTAATCTAGAAGCCCTCTAATCTAGAAGACCTCTCTCACATACACGTTCCCAGAGATGTTTCCATAGTGATTCTAAATCCTGTCCAGCTGACAACCAGAGATGAGCCATCACACCGTGATTAGGTAGGTTTAGCTCATCTTACAGGGTCTAGAGTTGCCACTTAACGTTTCCTTCCTCTCCAACTCAAGTTAGCCCAAAGCTCCAGGAAGCACCACCTTTCACCTAAAGCCACATCCCCATATTGACTTTTGTTTGGCTTTTTACTTTTTTCATTAAGGAAAGACTCTTATTTTCAGAAGATACACTTTCATTTATGTAATTATTATTTGTTTCTTGCTGTTTACAGACATGATCTCGCTATATAGCCCAGGCTGGCTCAAACTTACAATCATCCTGCTTGAGGCTCCTGAGTGCCAGATTTAGAGCAGTGCCCCACCATGTCTGTCAAGATGCATATTTAAAATTCAATATCTACACTCTAGCCTATCTAGGTCCATTGTCTCTTGATTGTGAAAACTGAATCACAAATACCCCAGAGGGCCGGCCCTGACAGTAATTCACAGCTTTATTCCATTATAATCATCAAAATTAATGAAGGTCATGAGCTGTTTTATAATATACCAATGGGCAGTGGGATTGGGGGCAGCCTGAAAATTTACCACAACACAGCTTCAGAAAGGAACATCTAAAGGACACTCTTCATATGAAAATGACAATGAAAGTGTGTGTCACTCAGGGAAATTTTGGTAAAATTAACTTGAAAACAAAAGAGAAATCTAATTGAGTTTTATTTTCTTTTTCTTCTCTTGCTTTCTGTATATATGGGTATGTGGTATGAGTGTTGTGGATATATGTGTGTGCAGGTGCAAGTATGTACACATGCGTCCAAGAGGCTGAAGGACAAGCTCCAGTGTCGCCCTCAATTATCCTGTCAACCTATTTTTGAGACAGGGTCTCTCAAGGGACTATAACTCACAAATTAGGCTAGACTGGCTGGCCAGCAAGCCCCAGGCATCTGCCTATCTCTGCCTCCTCATGCTGGGATGACAGGCACACACCACCACACCTGGCATTTGCAGGAGTGCGGGGCATCAAATGGTCCTCATGCTTTCATGCAAGCACGTTAACAACCAAGCTATGGCTCCAGCCCCATGAACTTTCTTTACTGATAATTTATTTTTAATCTCAGGTCAGATAATATTGTTAGTGTTATGAAATATAAAGAGAGATTTTAGTTAGCCATTAAGTTACAATTGTATCTTACCTGCCATTAAGAGACTTTGAGATTACTTAAAGCAAATCTATATAGGGAATAGGGCATTATGTTAAAAGCCAAAAAGAAACCTAACCAATAAGTAGTGTTTTCTTTTTAACAGTTGGGACTTGTCTACCTACATTTTTGTGTTTGGGTGTCTGTATAGTAGTCAATAAATGTATTTACCTGGCATGTTTTGAAAGTTCTACTCTTCAATTTTGTTTTTATTAAGTAGAAACTGTATATAGACACATCATGTGTTGGTACTATCATTTCCTTCCTCCCTGCCCCCATCCCACCGAGGGCCCTCCTCAGTGGGATTGCTGGTATGCGTGATGGGGTTATGGGTTATATGAGCAGCAGTCAGTTGTTGGAGGGGAGGGGCAATGCCTTTGGATATTTCCCCAACATGGCTCTCCCAATCTTTCTGCCCTCTCTTCCCACAAAATCCCCTGAGCCAAGGTACGTGTGTTTTAAGTCTACTTTAGCAAGCTCTCAGCTGCTCCTAGATTTCCATTTGGCACATAAGTATATTCTCAGCACTGTAAAACAATGACCCCTTTTCCCAGTTCCAGAATATTTTAATCACCCCAAAAGGAAAGCATGTGTTCTTTAAACAGTCAATCCCACCCTCCACTCTGCCCAGCCCCTGGCATCCACGAACAGGCTTCCTGTAGGGACTTGCCTAGGCTGGGTGCTACATAAAAATGAATGACAACATGTGCGTCTCTGCATCTGGCTTCTTTCACATAGCATGATGTTTTCTAGGTACAGCCGCTTTGTACAGCAGTTCTCAGAACTCAGTTCCATTTTAACACTCTTCCATACCCCGATAGCTATATAAACAAAGTGGGTGTATGCGTATTGTCTAATCCATCTATCCAGTCATCCATCTGGTTTGTTTCTACCTTTTGGCAAATGTGCATAATACTGTTTTAAACATGGATGTACAAATACATTTTGAAATCCTGCTTTTAATACTTTTTGATTATATACCAGAGAGTGGAAATTGCTGTGTCATGTAGTGACTTCATGCTTAACTTTCTGAGAAAATGTTCTACCTAAATGAATGTTTAGCAATCAATTACTCCTGAGGGAAAGCATGGGAGGGAAGAGCAAAGCTCACACACATGGATAGGGAGCTGCCATCCACCATCCCCCTTGCCCGTGTTGGAGAAAAGTCCTTTTGTTATTAGAAGTTTACCACAAGCCTTTGCAAAAAGGATAACCCTTTCCTTCTCCTCCAGCCCATGTGATGCTGGACTTGTGCCTCCATGGCAGTGGCCAAGGGCTGACTTCCCTACGGCCTCCAGTTCCACCCAGAACACTTGCCAACACTTTGCTTTCTTCCTGCTAAGTAAGGGATTAATTATAAAACATGCAAGTATAGAAAATGAATATGGTCCCGTGGGTCATTCTGAATGGCAGCCTTCTAGTTCTACAAAGACTTCAAAAGAAACAGCAGGGTTCATGGCTTGTGGATGGGTGTGTGACCTCATACACAGAGCTGAGGGGCCTTTGCAAGCTACAGTTAAGGACTGAGGTCAGAGGTCAGTATAAACAAGAAGAGGAACGTGTTGGGGACTCTAAGAGCATCTACTAAAGACTCAGCCATCAAGACCTGAACCTTGTTCAGCTGGGTGATTGAATGACAGCAAGCATTCTCTTAGTGAGTCTATTTAAGGAAACTGTTAGGAGGCAAAATGAAAATCACACAGTAATGAAAAATAACAGTCATATAGAAAATTTTGGTCTTCATTCTTAAGGAACTGGGATGCAGTTGGAAAAAAGCCTTGGTGTTAGCTGTAGATAATGTCCTGAGCCAGCATGATACAGCCATTGAGTAGGTTTAGTGGCCAGAAATCACCTACTCAATAGTAGATACCTACCGCTCATCTTTCTTTGTTTCCTAATTTCTTATATTGTTAACATCATATTGCTTCTATATAGTTTTTTTGTCATTATGGGGATTGAATTCAGGGCTTCTTTTTTTTAAATTTTTTAAAATATTTTATTTATTCATTTTCAAGCAGAGAGATACAGAGAGAGAGAGAGAGAGAGAGAGAGAGAGAGAGAGAGAGAGAGAATGCACCAGAGCCACCACCTTGTGCATTCTGGCTTATGTGTGTCCTGGGGAATTGAATCCGGGGCCTTAGGCACTGAAGGCAAGTGCCTTAACCGCTGAGCCATCTCTCCAGCCTGAATTCAGGGCTTCTTACATGACAGGCCAGTGTTCTACCTATGAACTATATCTTTAACACTCTTTTAAAATTTATTTTGAAATAGGGTCTCACTGAGTTGTCCAGGACAACCTCGATCTCATTCTGTAGCACATGATGGCCTTGAATTTGCTATCTTCCAGCCTTGGACAAGTAGCTGGGATTACAGGCCTGTGCTACCAGGTGTGGCCTCCACAAGCATTTTAAGGGAGGTAGACATAATTCTCCTATAAAAAGACTGGTGATCCCTCACTTTAAAAAGATAGAGAATCCAGTCATCCTAGACTCCAGTGTAACAAAAAAATCGTGGCCTTAGTTCAAATATTTTTGGTGGATTAAGAAGTAAATTTATTACATATAAATGCATAGAGTGGGGAGATATTCCACCACCACCACCATCATTATTATCATTGTGTATGTTCATGTGACCTCATGTGGAGGTCAGAGGTCAGAGGACAACTCTGACAGGGGTCTATGCCTTCCTCCCTGTTTGCCTCTGTGTATATGCCAAGCGAGCTGGCTACCAAGTTTCTGGGAATTCTCCTGTCTCTGCCCCACTTCTTGTAATCAGTGTCCTGGGATTACACACCCAGCTTTAGGGGAGTCCTGGGCATCTGACCTCAGGACATCAGGCTTGTACAGAAAGTACTTTATTCAATAAGCCATCTGCCCAGCCCTCCACTCAATAATTTCAATATTTCAAAGCTCTTCCCTCTCAAAAAATGCAA